>CAIGQZ010000276.1:2084552-2106889 GCA_903798205.1 Danio tinwini
TCAACATTGCAGATCTTGTCAACAGAAACTTAAATGGTAAAATATGGTAAAAGTTTGTAAAGTTGCACACTGTATCTCCATCCCCAATGCTTTTCTGAGACTACATGTTTAGGGCCTTGTTACCCAATATAGTGAATGCAATATAGTGTTCACACACGCAAACAGTCATATAAATGCTATTGATTTTAGTAATAATGTTCCCAAACTAACATTTGACTCGGACAGTAAATAGTACAGAAGTCAACAATGCAAAAATGACTTTCAGGAATGGTCACCCCAATCATTCCCAATCCCCAGTCCTGCGCAGGAGCAACCGATGTCAGATCCTTGTTTTTACTGTGACTCATAGGAAGAGCATCAGAGCAGACTGTGTGTGCTTGGAAGAAAAGTATTTCATTTGTTTATCCCGTTGTGATTCTCCAACAAAATTACTCCTAGACGTATCTAGATTGCATTAATTTAAGAAAATCATTTTAGTTTTTTTAGGAAAATAAAAATTGACTGTAAAAAGCGATTAGTCTGCTTTACTCAAAAAAGGTGAGTAAACCCGTTGCTTTAGAATTAAAGGTCCAGTGAAGGGCTTTGAAATGTGCCTTTTTTATTTGATGATTAATGTAATTTCACCTATAAGATTCTGACAGTATTATAACCTTGGATAAAAAGATTGCGGTTTCACGGTATTGTGATTGCTGCTAAAATACGCCTGGGTGAAAAACAACATATTGTGTTCAATTGAGAAAAAAACTGTTTTAATTTAAGAAACATTTCAAATATTTTGGAGCTGTAAACATGTCAGCCTAAATAATTTGAATAAATCATTGACTTCTGCTATCTTCGTTATTCGTTGTTTCAAAAACACAGATTTCTTTATAACCTGAAAAGGCAACTTTGGATATCTTTCTTTTATGTGGATATAAAGTAAAGCCACTGTTCAGGTCTATAGCATGCTGGATGTTGGTGTATAAGTGATTTGTTTTTTAATTGTTTACTGAATTGTGAGCTGACCAGTAGCTCTTGATGTGGAAGTTTCTTTTCTGCTGTATACTGTTGCCCTTAATAACTAAATTAAATTGTAGTTTAAAAAAACAAAAACAAAACATACTTATTCCATAGGAATGGTATAACAGAAAATTTGAATGGTTTTAAAACCTTGACTTTTCCAAACTGCGGTAAAACCTGCCCTATCTCAACTGAAACATAAAGACAGGGTGGGACATATATTAGCTCCTCCTCTTTTTAAAAACAGCCAATAGTGTTTTGTTTTTATCACAGCAAAAAACAGTTTTATCACATCAAATGAAAAGCAAATGAGAAGCGTCTTGAAGGGGGCAGGACAGGTCAGATACTGGAGAGCATTTGATTGGTCAGAAGATTTAACAAAAACTGAAGTATGAGGTGATGTCAAAAACATTAACACAACACAAATTGTTTAAGTTAACTTAATTGTTTTTACAAATTGAAGTGGATTGAACATAAAACTACTAAGTTGTCCCAAAAACCCCTTATTTTAAATAAGCTGTTTGAATAAGTGGCAAAAGTAATTTTTTGAGTGTTGATCCATTTAGGCGTAAGCGGTAAAACTGTAAAATTTGCATGTTTATATCTTATAAATATGATTTTTGTCACTGTTTTGGAGCGGACTATCTTAACCTTAAGACTAACATACTGATAATAACATCTAAAAAATGTTATTTTAATTTCACAGGACTTTTAAATGTGCATAATATAAAAAATTAAGTTAGTTCAACTTAACATTTTCAAGTTACAATGTGTTTACCCAGTATTTTTTGAAGTAAGTCAACTTGTTGCTTTTAAAGCAACGGGTTTAATCAGTGGCCACAATTTACAATACAACACACAAGGGCTGCACAATATACTGTTTTAGTTTCGATATCGCAATGTGTGAATATGCAATAGCCACATCGCAGGACGTGCAATGCAGAGTCAGGATTATAGTTGACCAGGTAAAACAGTTCAGGAAACATGAGAAGTCATTTCAGTTTAACCATAATCATAAAGTGATCATTTATCAATTGCTTGTGTTTAAGGCATTTTAAGCAAGTTTAAAGTGTTTGGGCACAAGGATTTATTACGTTTGTAGCTTTAACAAAGATTAATGGTATTTAATTATTTACACTATGAAAAACATACAGCACATTGTGTTTTATTTTTGTACACCGTAAAACAAATCCTGATTGCCCTAAATTTTTAAACTGAATCAAATTAACCTTAAGAGTCCATTGAACTTCTATTATGTTAAACTGACTTAAAACAACTTGTGTAACTTATAAAATTAAGTTAGAATATGAATAACAATGAATTAAAAACATGCTGTCAGGACTTACTGATCATATTATTTTTACAGTGTAGATGTATACTGTTAGACTCCTTTATTTGTGTATTTGTTTATTATAGTTTATGCAGATGCACTCCCCTACAAAATCATCCCAATCAATCTACAATTATTAATTAAGTTCTCATGAAATATCGCAATATAAATCGCAGAAAATCAAAATATCGAAATGTATGTTTTTTCCAATATCGTTCAGCCCTTCAAGACAAGCATTTTATGTAATTTGATGTATTTATTAACATGAACAATACGTTCATTAAATTATGTTTGTTGACGTTAGTTAATTCAATAGTTGTTTAATGTTAATTCACTGTATTCACTGTGCATTTTTAGTAAATACATTAACTATGTGTCCCATATTGTAATGTTACCAAAGTACTTAATCATTTTTTTACAATATAACTTCTATTCCAAGCTTATTTGATATATTTTTTGACACACTCACTTGATCTGCAGCAATAATTAACCTTAATGTCTTAATGAATGACGAGTCCTCAATGTTACACTGGCACGCTCAGCAGTTTTCGAGCCTTATGTCTTTCCTGCTCTTAATTCAATATAATGTTGGTCGTGTTAGCCATTTAATTCCCTCTAAGAGGATGTTGGACTGTATTGCTTTCCCTGGCTTTTGACCAGAAAAATAAAAGAGCTTTACTTAAATCTGCTTATTCTGATCGGATTGTGATTTGAAGTGTAGTAAACTGAGGATTGACCATTGTTATGCCTCTGTGACCAGACATGTACACTCACAGGCCACTTTGTTAGGTACACCTTGCTAGTACCTATTTGAACCCTCTTTTGCCTTCAGAACTGCCTTAATCATTTGTGGCATAGATTCAACAAGGTGCTGGAAAATTTCTCAGTTTTTAATCTATATTGACATGATATGCCATGAGACGGCATATTTTCCATTACATAAAAATTGTTATTTACATTAAAATATTTGTTTACAGAAGATGCAAGAAATGCACCATTTAAAATATTATTTACAGGATATACAAGAGTTATTTTATTTAAAAGAGATACTGCAAATTTTCTAATTTTAATATGAACAACATTAAAAAATAATGTATTTTGTTTCCAAAAGTGCAAGTTATTTATGTTCACTTTTTTTATAGGAAACAAATTGACTGTTATGACCCGTTTCCACTGAGTGGTACGGTACGGTTCAGTTCTGTACGCTTTTATGGCAGTTTCCACTGTCAAAAGGTACCAAAAAATGAACCGCGCTGTACCACTTTTTTGGTACCCTTTTGAAATGATACCTAGCATGACAAAAGTCTACCAAAAGGCGGAGCCAGCTGACGCGCAGCTGAACGATATTGGTTTACAGAGAAACGTCATTAGCGCATACACAAGCAAGGAGAATGAAAACAAAGGAAGCTGCATTTTGAAATACACAGCCGAGACATTACATCGTAATAATATATACATATACCAACAAGCCATGGTCGACCTGAGCTCAAACAAACCTTGTCATTGTCTTGATGAACAGCCACAAAATCTTCTGTGTTCTATTTGTGTTTAGCGAGGTGGTCTAAAAGTGCGAGCGGTTTCACTTTCTCCAGAGAGCTTGCTGCGCGTCTAAATTTGAAATAACAAACTTCTTGAGCTGATGATAATAACGTGGGCGTGATTATTAAAGTGCTTCTGACATCCGATCCTTTCAGACACTGACAAATATTAGAGTAAAGCACGAAAAAACAAAGGAGAAGCCAGAAAAAAAACAAAGAAGCAAATGATTCTTTCAGCAACCTCAAACATGAACAAACTGCCATGTTTAACTATTATCAACACCTTTTGGACTATTATGAACTCTCAATGATGGATTTACTGTCTAACAGAGGTTACATGTGCTGCTGAAGATTAAAGATGCAGATGAGAGGTTTGCACTGACTGTGAGCTATATGTTGCGTGTTGATTTTGAAGCCAAATAAGGACTAAATGTAAGCTGTGTGTAGTTTTTCTGTAATTGGTATCATATCAGAGACTGTAAGTGTTCATATATGTTGCATTTAGTTATTTATTATATATAATCACAGATGTTACAGTAGGTTATTTCACATAATTGATCTGTAGTTATAATCAAATCCTTTTCATAGAAAGTTAGTCATGAACATTTATACATAAGTATTTATGTGTATAAAGCATCTATTTTATGAGATGAGCTTCTCATATGATATGTGAACGACTCGTACAGCTTTACTTTGACATTTCCTCAAGCAAGAATGAAACTTTCTGTCGTCACCATGCCCATTAATATCCTTTTAGCAGTGGAAACGCAAGCCTAATAAAGTTGACCCATACCGTACCGTACTGTACCATTCTGTGGAAACAGGCCTTAAGTTTTAGAGAATGTGTGTTTTAATTTCAGTTGTTTGACATTGATGTTTAATAAATAATTATAGGTAGTAGATAGTGTGTGTTTCCTTTAATTATTTGAAAGTCAAGTAATGCATCCTTCATTCAGAAATCTCTCACTTGTAATATGTGCACATATTTTACTGTACAAAACCTCTCAGTGAACTATGAGGGCAATAAATAAACAAATAAAATAATCGTTCATAATTGTAAAATGATAATCGTATTGAGTTAAAATGTTCAATTAAATGAGATTGTACATCAAATCGCCCAGCCCTACACGAGGGCGAATAATTTTGACTTCAATTGTGTCTATCAAACTATCACAGAAATGTGCCGATCCAAAGTGTTCCATTTTAGAGTTTAAGAAGTCTTTTTCTTCTTCCTATGTCGCATTAACAGACGTCCTGCACTTCTTCTAAATGCGTTTTAGATCCTGTGGAAAAGACGCAAGTGCCAAATGCTCCAATCTTCCAGGCTGTTAATTTTTTTGGGGATTTGATTGTTTCCTTAAATGTTTTCTTGGTCAAGCCAAGTAGTAAAATGTGATGGTTTATTTGTGAAGGCTACTCCGCAGTTGTAAAGCGGCCTGTCCAAACACAGCTCTCGCTCCCTCAGGAGAATGAAAGCGTTGTCAACTTCTCACCCCTCCGAGGTCCTGCTGAGAAGGGGAACACAGATAGCTCTTCTGTCACGGCCCAGACAGGAAGCCATTATCTGCGCTTTATTGAACCTGTTGTTCTGTTTCATTCAATCAGCCGCCCCCGCCCCCATCCGAAAAGCATAGCAGAGCCAAATGAGGGTTTGTGAATTTCACCGCTCTCATATGGAAATGTGCATGTGTCCAGTGGAAGTCCAGTCAACTGCACAAGCTCTTTTATTCAGTGTGCTTCCACAGTGACCAGCTATTCAAAAAAAAGCTGACGGATAATGAGGAGGGAGACTTTTGCCAACACACGCTCCCAAGACAGGCGATAAAAGCGGCCACATGTCATATTTTGTTGTTAAAGGGGACCTATTATGCAAAAATCCCTTTTATAAGGGGTTTAAACATAGTTGTGTAGTGAAAGTTTGTGAATATAACCAACTTCTAATGGTACAAATGTAATTAATTCTATTTCTTATAATCACACTTCATAAAAACAGTCTGTAGAAACACTTATTGACATTCTCTCTTTGTACGTGTCATCAGAAGGGGAAAGCCCCGCCTATTAATGATGATCTCCCCCTCATTAGCATAGACAGCTGACCTGAGTGAGAAGCAGCCGTCTGCTGTTAGTTTTGAATCTGCCGCTATGCTCACACATAGGCATTTGTAGCTCCGCCCTCTTTTGAAAAGAGCACAATCTCATTTGAATTTAAAGCGACAGTCACCAAAACAACACAATTCAGAGCCTAAAAGGGGCAGTTTCAAAGATTTATTAAACATTTTTTGTGGGATATTTTGATTTAAAACTTCACATACACACTCTAGGGCAGGGGTGCCCAAACTCGGTCCTGGAGGGGCGGTGTTCTGCAGATTTTAGCTCCAACTTGGCTCAACACACCTGCACGGATGTTGCTAGAAAGCCTAGTAAGTGCCTAGGTGTGTCTGATTAGGGTTGGAACTAAACTTTGCAAGACACCAGCCCTCCTGGACCAAGTTTGGGCACCCCATGCTTTTAGGACATAAGAGAAATAACTACATCATGTAAAAAGGGTCCCCTTTAAATTAAATGTATACACAAAACTGGAATATCACATAAAATATTGTTAAAATCGTCATTTCCTGATAAACTGGTGCCAAATATCAAAAAGATAAATGACATTTGCTGAGGTAGAAGTTTTGTAAGTCTTTTTCTTATATAATAAATGACCTGCACCTCATAAGACAATCTGACACTCAATTTTAACACATTTAGAGGCGTGATATGATTTTTGGGAACGCGGACGCTCAAAACAGTTCTGGAGGTAATAATAATATAATAATACAATTATAATAAATGATAATATAATATAAAAAATTTCCATTAATGCTGTCCATCACATAAATTATCATTATCACATGATCTCTTATAACAAAATCACATGATTTTTTTAATGCGCATACTGAAATTTATACCGCTTCCATCGTAGTTTATGAGCATTGAATACGTTTTTTATGCACTATTTTAAATTTTAAAATGTATGTGCACATTGGCATTTCCATTTTTGTAAATGAGATAATCCAAAATGGGCATTAAAAATATGTGCATGGAAACATAGCTTATGTTGGTTATTTCCGAAATCAGAATTCAAGCTGAATTGAATATTAAATGGAATGAGACACCTGGATGTGGACAATGGGTTTGGCATTACTTTCCACCATTATTCAGCACTCTTTGTGTCCTTGTTGGCCTTGAGGGTTGGTTTTCCCCCTTCTCAGGTTGACAATGTAGTTGACATGATGCTTAGAGGAGCAGATCTATGCTCAATTGCACTGTATGCTACTCTGTGTTTAGATGTAAAGTTGTTGTTCTTTTTGGTAATTATTTACACCAGGGCTGCACGATAAAATTGGTATCAGTATTTATTAACCGAACACCATTGTCAATAACAACAAAAAAAAAAAAATTGGTATGAAGTTTAGGTATGAATCGCTATAGTTTTATAAAAATATGGCTGTAAGCTTATTCTAAGCAATAAGCTTAGGCTGTAAGTTTGTAATTTCCAATGGAGGTATGCGACTTTTATGGCACACACGTGCATTTCAGGTACACCTAGTTAAAAAGCATCTGAACTTTTCCCGAATGCTGTGAGCACCACAATTCATGCAGTTAGAACCAACCAATCTGCTTCACACTTTGAATTTTCTAATACAAAAGAATAACAACACATGTGAAAATGAGTGCTGCATAGCAGCAGTGAGGAGATTGTAAATAAAAAGGATGTAAAGATGTCGCCAGAGTGGCTTTTTGGTTTCTTTTCTTGTGCATCCCAGCCACTAGCTTATCATCTGAAAGATTTTCTAGCATAGTGGATAATGTAATCATCCAACTTCACAATTTGTAATGTTGCAGTCTGTATTTAAATAATCATAGTTAGTTCCTTTACTTAAAAGTTCAGATTTGATCATCATAATTTGTTTTGTTGACAGAGTTTGAGGTTTACTGTGTCATTATTATTGACACCTTACAGATGTTGATCTACCTTTACCTTTGTACACAGTTTGTAACATTTTATTCATTATTTTATTATGAAAAGATTAGATATTTTGTTTAAATATTAAGTTTTTGACTAATAAAACTTTGCCTTAGTAATATTGGTAATGTTAAAATTAAGTGGTTGAATAACAAAAAATCCTAATATTCCCTAAATGTATTGCTAAAAAATATTTAATAATAATTGATATCGAATGATATGATAATAAAGTCCTAGGCTGCTTAATATATTGCAATATTATAATTGTCATGATAATAATATATGCAATATATGAATCGCAGGCATGTAATAAGTTACTTTTATTTTACGCATTGGTTATTTGTTTAAATTTGACCAATGAGATGGGGCCTTACTATCTTTATTCCTCCAGCCTCCAGTAGCAGAAAATAAATACTTATAATGACAACAGCCAATCAGAGTCAGAATATCTGCTGAGGTTATCGCATATCCTGTAAAAATACTGTGAAAAAAACTAATTTGACTTGAATTATTGACATAATTTTGACTTCAACTATGTGCATCTGTCGTCAAAAGCATAGCCTTCTTGTTCTCTCTCTCTCTCTCTCTCTCTCTCTCTCTCTCTCTCTCTCTCACACACACACACACACACACACACACATACATGCATCATTTCCATTAACGTGTAAGCTGTCAAACAACACATGACTTAACTTTATTTTTCACACAATTGGTTGTATTTTCAAATGATGCAGCAGGTTTTAGGGATGAACTCTAGTTTCTCTTTGTCTCTCTCAGTGTTTCCTTTTACATTAATAGTTAAAATTGCAGGCATCAATGGTTCTCGAGGTCAATTACAAATGACTTATAATAGCCTATGCGTAAATTTGTGTACATTTTGACAGCAGTAAAAAAAATGCCACAAAATTTGCAAAAACTAACCACAAAGTCAACCCTGGAGGGACTCACTTATATCAAAAAGACATTGCAGATGTAAATGAGGAAATGATTTTGCATCTAAAAAACTCACATCGAGTTTTGTTTTTGACACATGGATTAAAATCAGCCTGCACACTGAATTATACTGTAGTGCTTTTTCAACATTACAGTTGATTCATTGTAATGAATGATATATACAAAGAAGAGAGTCTTGTGTTTCCCGTTCCCTCAGTTTTGTAGCTGGCTGTAAGCAGGGCCAGGCCGGGTTACACAGACCTTATCTGAGGAAGTAACAGTCTGCCCTTATCAGGTTTGGTGCAACTGTTTAACCCACCTGCCAAAAGGGGCGGAAACTGCTCTCCCCCACATTCACATATTTGCTTTTCATCTCTCAGTCAGGGCTTTCTTTTAGTTTCTTTTTATGTGTGTGTGGCCTGTGGGGTGCCAAGTCTTATGCTTTAAGACAAATGGTTCATAGACTGCTTTTATCCGAATATGAATGGTAAAAGCACACAGCGATTGAACTCAATGACTCTGCTGCCCTGTTAACATCTGGTTTGGTACATCTTTTGTTTTGGTTCATCAGATAACAGACGGGCAGGTTTACGCCTGGTTTTGCAATCCGCCTATTTTATTAAATTGTTTTCAGTTTCAGTCAGTACCCATTTTTCTTTGAAAGGAATGTCTTTGTGTGGGTTTAAAGTTGAATTTGATATGCACTCTCTGGCCACCTTATTAGGTACACCTCTTCAGCTGCTTGTTAACGCAAATTTCTAATCAGCCAATTACTTGGCAGCAACTCATGTAACGTCATTATCAGCTGCCAAAGTTCAGTTCAATACTCAAGATCGCAAGAACAGAGGATGCATGAAACTTCCCGGATGTGTTCTTGATATCGATGACACACCGCTGCAGACTTGAGCACCGATCTCGCTCTAGAAGTCCCAGAAGTCATTGCGACTGGAAGTGGGAAGCACAGCGTTTTATTTAGATTTATTATTAAAGTTCAGAGATATAAGTTAATTACCTCAGGAGTTTTCCTAAATGAAACGGTGAATATAAACATTACCATGGACATCTTAATAAAGAAATAAATACATTAAGGGTGTTTGTTTGCTGAAATTCATGTTAAAATCAGTTTTATTTATATTGTGCAACGTATATTTCTAATGTTTTTATGCATAAAATATATTTTGAAAAGGGGAAAAAATAAATCGTTGTATGAATGCTGTAATGTTGAAATAATTTTTCTATTAAAAACGCATGAAGGTCACGTGACCATCAGGAAGAACGCAGCATCTCATTTCTCACAGGACGCGTTCTCGGTTCTCGTGGTCTCCAGAGTTTGTTCTTCCGAGAACACCTGGCAAGACCGGTCTCCACATTGACGAATTGAGAAACAGCCATGGTCAAGACGATCTGCTGCAGTTCAAACCGAGCATCAGAATTAGGAAGAAAGGCGATTTAAGTGACTTTGAATGTGGCATGGTTGTTGGTGCCAGATGGGCTGGTCTGAGTATTTCAGAAACTGCTTATCTACCCTAATTTTCACACATAACCATCTCTACTGTTTACAGAGAATGGTCCGAAAAAGAGAAAATATCCAGTGAGGGGCAGTTCTGTGGGCGCGAATGCCTTGTTGATGTCTGAGGTCAGAGGAGAATGGCCAGACTGGTTTGAGCTGATAGAAAGGCTACAGTAACTCAAATAACCACTCGTTACAACTGAGGTATGCAGAAGAGCATCTCTGAACACACAACATGTCAAACCTTGAGGCGGATGGGCTACAGCAGCAGAAGGTGACATCGAGTGCCACTCTTGTCAGCTAAGAACAGGAAACTGAGGCTACAATTCGCACAGGCTCACCAAAATTAGACAATAGAAGATTGAAAAAACATTGCCTAGTCTGATGAGTCTTGATTTCTGCTGCGACATTCAAATGGTAGGGTCAAAATTTGGCATCAACAACATGAAAGCATGGATCCATCCTGCCTTGTAGCAATGGTTTAGGCTGGTGGTGGTGGTGTAATGGCGTGGCGGATATTTTCTTGGCACACTTTGGGCCCATTAGTACCAATTGAGCATCAACGCCACAGCCTACCTGAGTGTTGTTGCTGATCCTGTCCATCCATTTATGACCACAGTGTTTTCTGATGGCTACATCCAGCAGGATTACGCACCATGTCATAAAGCCTGAATCATCTCAGACTGGTTTCTTGAACATGACAATGAGTTTACTGTACTCAAATGGCCTATACAGTCACCAGATCTCAATCCAATAGAGCACCTTTGGGATGTGGTGGAATGGGAGATTCGCATCATGGATGTGCAGTCGACAAATCTGCAGCATCTGCATGATGCTATCTTGTCAATGTGGACCAAAATCTCTGAGGAATATTTCCAGTTGTTAAATCTATGCCACGAAGGATTAAGGCAGTTCTGAAGGCAAAAAGTGGGTCCAACCCAGTACTAGTAAGGTGTACCTAATTATGTGGCTGGTGAGTGTATCTAATGTGTGTAAAGATTTTTTAGATGTTAGTTTCAGTATGTTCATTTTAAGGATTTCTTTTAGCCAGTGTGCTCCAAAACAACCAAAGCTCACAGTTTGTATCCACCTAAATGGATCAATGATTTTTGTTCATGTCAGCTCATATTTCATTTTCTCATATACTAGAGAGCGTATGATTGGTCAATAGATTTGATGATATGCCACGCCTCCTTCAAGATGCTTCTCGTTTGCTTTTTATTGGATGCACTTGAGCTCAGCTACTGTCACTGGCAGAGTTGTGATAAACAAAACGCTATTGGCTGTTTTTTTTTTAAAGCGGAGGAGCTACTATGTTCCACCTTCTCTTTTTTTGTTGAGATTACGTCAAACATTGAATAAAGAATGCAAATTTTTAAGCACTCCACTGCACCCTTAAGTTGAGATAGCAGAGCTCACTGTAGCTGATAGAGAGGCTACATGATGGTGTCCCATCCCCCAGAATTCACGTGTTTGCCCTAGAGAGAGAGAGAGAGAGAGAGAGAGAGAGAGATCGACTGACTGCACTGAGTGTTGCAACACTCATGTGATAAATGTCATGTGTTCATATGTCTACAGAACGTCCGCTGCACCACTGGACTGAATAGCTGTATTCCTGTCCAGATTTTGCTCTTTCACAACTATGATGCAATGTGGTGCCTGCATTTTCCCTTCTTTTTTACATCGAAAATTGCTTAGAAGAATTCAGACCAACAATTCAGGAACCAAATTGCATCATTAGTTGTAAAAGGGGAGAACTGCTGCAATGGGTTCTCCATATTGGGCACGAGGATGCGAAAACAAAGTCTGCAGCTGTTAAAAGCCATTCAGTTGCATAATACTGTCTTATAGACACGATTATGATTATGGCATCACATCTGGACACTTTTATTAAAAATGAAAGTGATTTTAACTGCTCCAGCACCTAAGAGTGTAATGCATGTGGGTATTTAGTAGACTTTTTTAAGGTTAATTTCATATGAAAGATTATGCATGTATTTACGTTTGTGGAAAAATGCTGGTTTTAGATATTTTTGAAGAGTAGTGTCATAAATACATTTCCATCTATAAAATGTTTAAAAAAACTTTTCACATTTTCAAGGAAAAATAATAGCACATAAAAATAATAATAATAATGTAAATGAAAATAATAATAATAATAATAATAATAATAATAATAATAATGAAAATTTAAATAATAATAATAATAATAATAATTATTATTATTATTATTAGGGCATCACTGAGGCGCAGTGGGTAGCATGATTGCCTCACAGAAATAAGGTCACTGGTTCGAGCCCCGGCTGGGTCAGTTGGCATTTCTGTGTGGAGTTTGCATGTTCTCCCGGTGTTGGCGTGGGTTTCCTCCAGGTGCTCCGGTTTCCCCCACAGTTCAAAGACATGCGCTATAGGTGAATTGAAGAAACTAAATTGGCCATAGTGTAAGTGTGTGTATGGGTGTTTCCCAGTGTTACATATGAACATATGCTGGAACATAAAACATATGCTGGATAAGTTGGCGGTTCATTCTGCTGTGGTGACCACTGATTAATAAAGGGACTAAGCCAAAATGAAAGAATGAATTATTATTATTTTTTTTTTTATTACAATAACAAAAAATTAAGAAAATAGCTATTTTAAACTTAAACACTAATTCACAATGTTTTTTTGTTAGTTTTTATCTAAAAAAAAACAACACAATCTCACGGCAATTCATAACTTTTTGATGTAGTGGCTAATTCTTATGAATTTGTAATGATCTCATTCGTACAATTTAGTACGATTTGCCCATCCCCCAATGATGGTTGGGTTTAGGGGCGGGGTTGAGAGCCATGCCTCCTTTTTAAAATCGTACATTTTCGTACGACTAAACTCGTATGAATTAGCCACTAAACTGACAAAACAAAAAATACTTATGTTTCCTTATGAGATCAGGCTGAAACAAATGCACACACAAAAAAAAGACTTTTGAAAGACTTCTAAAGGGACCAATCACACCAAACTCGCTTTTTGCATTGATCGACGCCTTCAAAGGATTAAGTAACGACTGCAGGCGTTTTGCTTGCTGCTTATGCGCTCTGTGCACCTTGCGTTTTAACCACCTGCTGCTTTGCGTTTTCATAACGGAAAAGCGTGTTCGGTGTGATCGGCTCCTAAGAAATCAACCCCAAATCTTCTAACAGTACTAACAAAAAAAGACACCTGTCATTTCAAAACCTGCATGATTTTTTTACCTCTATTTTATTTAACACAAACAACCGCATCCACCAAAACAGTAGTTCTTTAGCTGATACCCCAGGAAGTACACAACAGTTCAAGCCAAAATTATTAGCCCTCCCATGAATGTTGCTTTTTTTTTTCAAATATTTCCCAAATGATGTTTAACAGAGCAAAGATTTTTTATCACAGTATTTCCTATAATATTTTTTCTTCTGGTGAAAGTCTTATTTGTTTTATCTTCTTTCTGTTAAACAGGAATTAGGGAAAAAACATAGACTGTAAAAAATATGGACGTAGTATCCGTGACGTCACCCATAGGTTTCTGAAGAGCGCAAATGAACCTGCAAGTAGGCGTGGCCAACCGTCACCATTTAGTTGAGTCATAGCACTGACCGGGAGTTACCGAAAAAGATCAAAGAGGCGGAGCATAAGCATTTTGTTTAGATTATATTTTCTTTGGGAGAAACACTTATTACTTTATTACATGCGACTCGTTTGTGTTCTGACCACATGTGCTTGGTTGTAGACTATCAAATAAGTGTTTAGTCTTTAAAAAACACTGTTGTAATACTCTGAGCCACTAAACATTGTTCTTATGATGTTTTTCTACAGTAGAAAAAATTTAATTACTTCCAAATACTTCAAATATAGGCTGTGTTAGTAAATGCAAGGCTATTGATGAAATCCAGGTATAAAACGGTACAACAGCGCTTCAGACGACTGTTCTATAGCCTACAGCTAATCAATGTGTCAGATTCTGGAGTGCATTATAGTTCTAAAGGAAAATATAAATGATGATTTATCTTAAATAAAACAAATACATTTATAGAGATGGTATACAAGCATGTAATTTTATTCAGCTGGGAAATGGAGGCCACATGAATGGTTTTTGAGCCCAGTTAGGTGCACAGCATGCCATATTATCTGATAATTGTAGGAAATAATTCCAAAGGGCAACTGACTGTAAAGCCACATAAAACAAAACAAAAATACAATGTATATGCTGAGTTCAGCGGCTAATCAGCCGGAATGACGTGACTGTGACCAGCGAGACCTAGTTGTCACTCAAGTGGCCTTAATTATGCAGACTTAATGTAACTTAATATAAACAAAAAAGATGAGTTATAACAAAATCACCCCCCTCACAGTTGTCATGAAGGGTAATATTAGCTATATACACCAAAATCATTGTTTGTACCAGGCTGTAAACACTTTTTTTCTGTTGTAAAGTTGGCTATTTTAACAGTGGGGTCAATAAAAATGTGCTCCATTATGGAGCCAGGACTAGCGGAATTTCGATGATAGTTTCAGTTACTTCTGTATTAGCTTCACAAGGGAGAGCTGGATGTTGCACATTGGGAAAAAATATACAGGGGGCTAATAATTCAGGATGACTAATTATTCTGAATTCAGCTGTATTTTTTTGAAAACCTTTAGTCCCCAGATAGGGTTGGGCGATGTTGACCAATTTGGCAACGTTGGATGTCTAATGTGAAAAATCGTAATGGACGATGGCATCGTCGTCGTAGGCTGGGGTGGGTGTGATTGTTGTTAAATGTCAATTAATTCATAATGAATTAATTAATTGTAGCCTACCGTTTTCACTACCTGACCCATATGGTCTTAGCCTTACCCATAACCAAACTATAAATAAATAAAGTTACACACTAATTACCACCTGTCAACCACTTTTTTCTGCGGGACTCTGGCATGAATAGGCAGAGTGATTCGTCTCACACAGCTGGTGGGGGAGACAAGAGTTTGTTTGTTCACTGAAATTTGTTTTGTGAATTGATGATAACTTCCTTATTTTAATATTATTATCAGGAAATAATTACAAGTAAAGATGCTAGGGCTCGACCGTTTTGGTCGCATATGCGGCCGAAATTTTGTGACCTAAAATATATATTTGGAAGCATTTGTACTAGTGCATAAATTGTTGCCGTGCAACCTGCTTTCACAGCAAAATCCTCACCGAGTGCGCGGGTTTAGGAGACATTTATGCAGAATGCATCTTTGCACATAAAGACGTCAAATGTAGCGTTCAGGAACAGATTAAAACAGTTGTGTGAACTTGCTGAAGTAAAAAAAAAAAAGCCTGCAATGCTTGCCTCGCTTTTGTGCTCTTCTTATTGGCCCACTGCTCTAGAACTAAACGCGAATGGATTGGTTAATATCAGCTGTCAATCACTCAGTCAATGTCTTCTGCCTTCAGATGACAGGAGCCAAACCGCAATAATGTGAAGCGCTGAAGATGAGAGAATGAAAATAACACTGACAGATTTAGGTTTAGAAACCACCTAAAGTTACTAATAATGACACATCTTATTAGTGATCATGTGCTGAATGTTAATCCACCATTTACACTTTTCCAAGAGTGGATAAAAGCGACTTCCAGTGGCTTCAAGTCCACTATGAAAATAACTAAAGCCATTTACTGTAAAGTCTGTGGGATGGGGTTTGCAGGTAACAGTGTTTGCCACTGAATATACATAATTTAAGTTCAAGAGGTACTGTATAATCTTTCATTTAATCCTCACAATGCTGTCAGCTGTGCAAGCAGCAGCTATATGTAAAATTTAACACAGCTCATGAAAAGACCAATATTGCTATTAAGATGACATGCAAATAATAAGTTATATATCAACATAAATGTGGGGCGACGCCGGCTCAGCATCGTGAAGTTTATTAGCCATCGGCGATGGATGATGGCATCGTCTATCAGCCCAACCCTATCGCCAGACACTTTACTTTTGAGACAACTGGATTCCAAACAACTTCAAAATGCCTCTCTTCATGTCTTCATTGATGACTTTTTCTCTCTCTCTCTTTTACTCGCTCTTTCTCTCTTTTCTTGAACGCATTGAAACGATCTCGAGGACCAGCTCTTGACGATTGATGCTTAAGACGTAGGTGTTTCCACAGCGCGCCGGCTCCAAGTCAGTATGCATGTAGGTGTGCTGTTTGATGTAAAGGGGGCCACAGTAACTAAACTGCGCCGGTTCATGTTCGGTTGAGCCCACACCTTGCGCATGTGTGTGTGTGGGTGGTGCTGGTCGTAGCTTTAGCTGGAGGTGTAGGCGAGTTGGAGCGTACGGGGATGATATTCTCTGTGCTGGAGGCCACCAGCTCTAGGCAGAAATGGCTGCTCACGGATGACTCACTCTCCACACTGTTTTGTCAAGGAGACTGAATCATAGAGTGTGTGAAAAAAGGGAGGCTGGAGCTTTTGTGGATGCAGACATGCTCGGCGTTGGTCTTACTAAGATCGTTTTGGAGATGCGTTTGCCCCGCTAGATGCACAGAGATGCTGGAGAACAGCCGGTAAGCCCCACTGTTCAGGCATTGAGGTAAAGTTGGTTTTATATTGGCACATTTATTCAGTGACGACTTGTGATATGCTCACTATTAGGGCTGCACGATATTGGAAAAATCTGATATGGCTGTATTTTTTTTTTCAGCTATAAATATTGCGATATGTACATATATTTATTATTATTTATTGTGTATTTGACATGGACATCACAATTACATTGGACAAACCAAATGCATTTCGTCACCTTAGAATTATAAGGTTCTATCAGACATTATTGTCAAAATTGAGTTATTTACATATTCTTATTAAATGACTTAAAACTTATTTACATTATGGGATGCTTTTTTATAAAGTTGTTTACATTTTAAGACAGGCCTTTCTGTTGACCACATGACCAATCATAGGGTGTAAGAACAATCTGTGCATGTACTTGAGTTTTGAGGTACAACTAGTATATCTGACTGGTTGTATTAAAGGACAAAATTGTATTAAAAATAGTATATAAATATACATATATTTATACATTTTAATACAAGAATTGTTGTGCTGTGAAGTAAAATATAAAATTGTGTATGGAAAGCACAAAATTATAAAGTACTGTAAAGTTTTATAACTGGCCAATGATAGTACTCACTACACTACCTGACAAAAGTCTTCTTGTCAATCCCGGTTGTAAGAGCAACAAATAATAACTTGACTTCTAGTTGATCATTAGGAAAAGTGGCAGCCTGAGATATCAAGATTTTTGTTCTGCCCACTGGAAAAGGCAATTTCTTAAGCAGGATAGCGCTCCTTCTCATACTTCAGCCTCCACATCAAAGTTCCTGAAAGTAAAGAAGGTCATGGTGCTTCAGGATTGGACAGCCCAGTCACCAGACATGAACATTATTGAGCATGTCTGGGGTAAAATGAAGGAGAAGGCATTGAAGATGAATCCAAAGAATCTTGATGAACTCTGGGAGTCCTGCAAGAATGCTTTCTTGGCCATTCCAGATGACTTTATTAATAAGTTATTAGAGTTATTGCAGAGATGTATGGATGCAGTCCTCCAAGCTCATGGGAGTCATACACAATATAAATTATTTTTCCACTGAACTTTATATTCTATACTGGACATTATTACTGTTAAGTGACAAGACTTTTGTCTAAGCAAAGTCAGACCTTACTGTCCTAATTAAATAATTAAAAATCAAGGCATGATCATATTTTATTTTGGTAAATAAGCGTAATCTAGAGGCCTTTGCCTTTCATATAAGCCACTTCTGATACCAAATGATCAACTAGAAGTCAAGTTATTATTTGTTGTTCTTAAAACTTGGATAGGTGACAAGACTTTTGTCAGGTAGTGTATATTGTTTACCATGGTACTTTGAATATTAGGACTGAAATTGCATACAAGTATGACTTCAAAACAATTTTAGCACTATTTGATTGTGGAAAGTGTTGTTCTTTGATAATCATTGGCTGCTTATATTATTTTACTATTTAGAATTTGCAAAGAGTACTTGTCTGAAATGATATTATTAAGGGGAGTCTGAATGTGTGAATGTAAAACCAACTTTACATCAATTGTACAGGCAGGTTTTTCTAGATTGTTCTTTTGTCACGTGTCAATTTTCTTAACGTTTGTCGCAGTTTGCATTTTTTCACAGGTTCATTCAAATATACTGACTTGTTATCCTCATTTGATTTTGATCATCAACTGATAATCTTGACGTTTTGCAGTTTTGAAATAGTGCACATTTTTGGCTATTTGTGTGATGTAGTTTAATGATGTACAGTGTTCAGCAAAAATGAGTGTGAATTTTTGTTTCTTTCTCAAATATTTCCCAAATTATGTTTAACAGAGCAGGGAATTTTTCAGTTTTTCCTACAATATTTTTTTTTCTGGAGAAAGTCGTATTTGTTTTATTTTGGCTAGAATATAAGCAGTTAAAAAAGTATGTATTATTATATTATATATATTATTATATATTTTTTGATTGTCTACAGAACAACAATAGTTACACAATGACTTGCCAAATTATTCTTACTTTCCTAATTAACCTATTAAGCCTTTAAATGTCACTTTAAGTTGAATACTAGTATCTTGGAAAAATATCTAGTAAAATATTATTTACTGTCATCATGGCAAAGATGAAAGAAAATCAGTATTAGAAATTAATTATTAAACTATTATGTTTAGAAATGTAAAAAATGCTTGACATGCTTGTAGCTGGCACCTGTTTACTTCTATAGTATTTTATTTCCTTCTATGGAGGCCAATGGTTGCCAGCAACCAGCATTCTTCAAAATATCTTATCTTGTGTTCAACAGAAAAAAGAAACTTCTAAAAGTTTAAAACCATTTACGGGAGGGTAAACAATGGGGTATTTTCACTTTTGGGTGAAATATTAATTTGACAGCACTACTATTAGTACTACTACTTGTAGTAGTAGTAGAAATAATAATAATAATAATAATTATTATTATTATTATTATTATTAATTCATTAACATTGCAAACAAAATATGCCTGTACAATATGTAGAAGTCCTGCAATGCTAATGGGAAAACATTGAAATAAATAGGATTTTAAAATCCACTTTTGTCTTGATTTATTTGACTACTTTATGTAGAGTGGTTGAACAAGTTTAAATTATAATGATAAGGAAAAAAAATTGGTGTAGATAATAAATAAAAAATTTAATGTTTAGAAATAATAGGATAGTTCACCCAAAAATAAAAATTCTGTCATTATTTACTCTCTCTTCACTTGTTCGAAACCTATTTGTTTCTTTCTTCTGTTGAACACAAAAGAAGATATTTTGAAAAATGCTTGTAGCTGGCACTCGTTGACTTGCATAGTATTTTTTTCCCTTCTATGGAGGTCAATGGTTGCCAGCAATCAGCATTCTTCAAAATATCTTTTTTTGTGTTCAACAGAAAAAAGAAATTTATAAAGGTTTAAAACCATATATGGGAGAGGAAATAATGAGTTAATTGGCATTTTTGGGTAAAATATCTATTTGATAGGACTACTACTACTACTACTACTACTTATAACAATAATAATAATAATAATAATAATAATAATTCATTAACATTGCAAAAAAATATGTCTGTAAAATCTGTAGAAGTCCTGCAATTCTAATGGCAAAACATTGAAATAAATAGGATTTTAACATCCACTTTTGTCTTGATTTATTTGACTACTTCATATATAGTGGTTGAACAAGTTTAAATTATAATGATAAGAAAAAGAAGTGATATAAATAATAAATACAAAATTGTATGTTTATAATTAAAGGGATTGTTTACCCAAAAATGAAAATTTACCCACTATTCACTGCACCCTCGGTTCCAAACATTTAAGAGTATCTTTTTTTTTTTCTGTTGAACCCAAAAGAAGACATTTCGAAGAATGTTGAAAACCTGCATAGTAGGAAAAACAAACTCTTAACAAGTTTCTGACTAGTGAAAGGTAAATGAAGACAGAATTTTCAGTTTTGAGTGAACTACCCCTTTAAATAAGCTATAAAAAGTATTTGCTTGTATAATTAAGTTGAAATGATATGGTTCTAACATTTCCAGCATCACACGAGGATATGACCCCCCTATATTTGGCCTTTCACAGGAAAAGATTGCAGATTGAATTAATGTAGAACCATGCTGTCATAAACCCCTGAGTCGTCCATTGTTGATTTGACTGAGGCTCTGGGAAGAGGAGGTGACCTGTCATTTAAAGCCTTGAGATCGCGGACAATTCCACATTGTACCGAAAAACCATTGTGCCCTGTTTTAACGCCGCTGCCCACTGATTTTAATCAAATAGACTAAACTATGGTGAAACATCCGTCTATCCATCACCCTGGCCTGACTTCACCCCAGTTCCTCCATGGCCTGCCAACCAGCACGTACACCGAAAACACCCAGCCACAAACATTCTGCGTGAAGTTTTGTCATTGTTACTTCAGTAAACTGGAAGTTGGAGGCTTGTGGAACTCCCTAAAGAGTCCCAGTGGCTTATTTTGACCTTTCATGTAGCTACCTTGGAAATATATACAGTTAAAGTCAGAATAATTATCCCTCCTGAATTATTAGCCCCCCTGTATATTTTTTTTCTCAATTTCTGTTTAACAGAAAGATTTTTTTCAACACATTTCTAAACATAACAGTTCAGTGCTTTCCACACATAGATTTTATGTATAGGCCTAATAACGGCTCCCCTAGTATATTTGATGACAGCTTTTTACCAATATTATCATCCTTTACACATTTTTTTGGATCTTCCCAAGATAACCAAATATCAGCATTCGATTAACCAGTGGAAAATCTTTTGTCACCCTACACATTTCAAACTGCTCATTGTGTGTGCGTGAGAACTGTCAACAACACTTCCTCAGACAGTCTCACAGAGATGCACCTTTTTGAGCCTTAAAAATGTGTCTGTCTGGTGTTTCTAAATCTCCAAAAATGTCCAGGATTCGACTTCTGCTTTCGCTTTCTAAAGCTGTTGTTAATTGTATGCCTTTTTTCATTACTCTTTCATTAAAGACTACTCTACGCTTGGCTTCACAGTTGACAACGCGCGCACAGCCACGAGACAGAGAGAAAAAGTAAATAATAGATTATTTAATCTAAACGAGGGCGTCACGGTGGCACAGTGGGTAGCATGATCGCCTCACAGCAAGAAGGTCGCTGGTTTGAGCCTCGGCTGGGTCAGTTGGCATTTCTGTGTGGAGTTTGCATGTTCTCCACGTGTTGGCGCAGGTTTCCTCCGGGTGCTCCGGTTTCCCCCACAGTCCAAAGACATGCGCTATAGGTGAATTGGGTAAGCTAAGCTGTCCGTAGTGTATGTGTGTGAATTAGTGTGTATGGATGTTTCCTCGTGATGGGTTGCAGCTAGAAGGGCATCCGCTGTGTAAAACATATGCTGGATAAGTTGTCGTTTCATTCCCCTGTGGCGACCCCAGATTACTAAAAGAACTAAGCCAAAAAAAATCAATGAATGAATAATCTAAACCATGGGTGACCAACCCTGTTCCTGGCGATCGACCTTCCTGCAGATTTCAGCTCTAACCCTGATTAAACGCACCTGAACCAATTAACTAGAAACTGAGGAGAGCTTGATAATTACAGGCAGGTGTGTTTGATATGGGCTGCAACTGAAAACTGCAGGAAGGTCAATCTCAGGAATAGGGTTGAGAACCCCTGATCTAAACGATTAAAAAAACTTGACTAAATACTCTGAGAGGACGAAATTACATCTAAACTGGTTGCAAATTATATATACACCATTAGAAATGGTCGATCAACTCATTTGCCTTATTTAAATAATCTATTATTATAATTATTAATTAACTATTAATAAATATTATCCATTCTAGAGATATTGTCTGGTTTTATAAATTTAATGATGAAAAAAATAATATATATATTATATCTATATATATATATATTATTTTTTTTCATCATTCATATATATATATATATATATATATATAT
>CAIGQZ010000276.1:2107289-2140781 GCA_903798205.1 Danio tinwini
AATATATATATATAGATATATAGATATATATGAGAGAGAGAAAGAAAGAGAGCAGCTGTGTGCAGATGGCTCATAATTAGCATAAAAATAAGAGAAATAGTGGATTTATTTTTTATTTCAACAGCCTTTTTAAACAATTTTAACCCATTAAAAATGGTGTAAAACAATGTCATATTAAATAAAAATATTGTTAAAAATCAAATTATTTGTTCTGTCACATGTATATAACCATTTATGTACCGTGGCTAAAGGATGTTTCAATCCAGCTAGCATGCACCGCAAGTATATTTCAAACCTGTGGGAAACACTGGTGTCTGTCCTGTAGACAATGCCAAAATATATTGCTTAAGGGGGCTTATAATATTGACCTTAAAATGAAAAAAAAAATTAAAACTGCTTTTATTCTAGTCAAAATAAAACAAATAATTTCTCCAGAAGAAAAAATATTATCAGACATACTGTGAAAATGTCCTTGCTCTGTTAAACATCATTTGGGAAATATTCAAAAGAGGGAAAAATGACAGGGGGGGCTAATAATTCTGACTTCAACTGTAGCTATATCATCATATTTCACAGCCCTTGTGTGCACTTTTTGTAGTTTTATCAAGCCATTTGGTTTGTCCTTTTCTTATCTCATTTTAAGGTGGAATTTCTGTGGCAGGAGCTGACTAGGCTGACAGCAAAACAAGGGTTTGAGTTTGGGGAAAGTCTACTTAGTTTTTTCCAAGCAATGGAAGATGAGCTCATTGTGAGGAATTCCTGGGAAACTTTGTTGTGGTTGTTTTTACAATACATGTTAACCCAAGACAATTAGCTTTTGATGATCAATCAAAATTCAGCATATATTCTGCCCTCATGTTGTGCCTGTATGATTCTCTCTGTTGTCAGACACACAATGAAAGAAAGAGCAGCTCTTTTTATGCTATGAAAGCATACAGGTTGCTTACAAGCTCTAAAAAAAAGCACAAATCGTAGAATGAAAGTATCACAAAAAGTGATTAATTTGCACTATGATCACTTTAAAGATGTCAAATGATTAGGCATGGGCCAAAATATCAATATGCTGATATACGTGGTAATTCTGTAATTCTAGATAATGCAATACATTATCGATACTCTGGTCCGTTTTTGCGTGGCATATTTAATCGCTATACATTTTACATTCTTCCTTGGCCCAATATGTACCTGCCACGTGTATAGAAAGAATACTGATATGATACATGAAACACAATCGGTAGTTTACAAATATATTGGGTGGTTATGTTTGTAAATGTGATATTTGACTTTGAAAGAGTCAGTGCCTCACCAGCCACAAACCTCACCGCAAGTCACTGATCGGCATTTATGTAAAGGTACAAAAGATCTGAATTGCAATGTACAGTAATGTGTATTTATATAGCACATTTACTGTGTACACCCAAACATACACCCAAAGCGCTTCACAATCATGAGAGGGGTCTCTCCACACCACCACCAGTGTGCAGCATCCACTTGGATGATGCAATGGCAGCCACAGGACAATGGTGCCAGTGCGCTCACCACACACATTGGTCGAGTGGAGAAACAGTGATAGAGTCAATTGGATGGGGATGATTGGAAGGCCATGATGGGTATTTGGCCATGACACTAGGGTTATACCCCTACTCCTTACTAGAAATGCCATGAGATTTTTAATGACTACAGAGAATCAGGATCTTGGTTTAACGTCTCATCCGGAAGACGTTTAGACGCTAGTTACATTGTAGCGTCCCCTTCACTATACTGGGGCATAAGGACTCACACAGACCACAGGTTGAGCACCCCCCGCTGACCTAACTAAATGTATATATATATATATATATATATAGGAGAGAGAGAGAGAGAGAGAGAGAGAGAGAGAGAGAGAGAGAGAGAGATTGCATGTTCTTCCTGCGTTCGCGTGGGTTTCCTCCAGGTGCTCCGGTTTCCCCCGCAGTCCAAAGACATGCGGTACAGTAAATTGGGTAGGCCAAAATTGTCCATAGTGTATGAGTGTGAATGTGTGTGCATGGATGTGTCCCAGTGATGGGTTGCAGCTGGAAGGGCATCCGCTGCCTAAAACATATGCTGGATAAGTTGGCAGTTCATTCTGCTGTGGCGGCCCCTGATTAATAAGGGGACTAAGTCAAAAAGAAAATGAATGAATTAATATTACACTTTAGGTTTTGACAACTTTTTCAGCGTGGACCAATGCCCAGTAAAGCCTCCATTTACCATTCATCTGTTATGAACTTTCTCAAGTCATTTTGAAGATGTTTAGCAAAGTCTCATTTAAAAATATCTTCATTTATCCATTGATGATAAAGATTTATGACGAACAAAGGTTTTATGCGTTTGGAGCAGCATGAGGTTTAGTAAATGAATTTCTGTAATCCCCAAGACATTATTCACTTTAAAAAACCACAATGCTAACAATGGACTGTTGAAGTCAGAATTATAAGTCCCCTGTATATTTTTTCCCCAATTTCTGTTTAACAGAACAAAAATTTTCTCAACGCATTTTTAATCATAATAGTTCTAATAACTGATTTCTTTATCTGTGCCATGATGACAGTGCATGGTTTCCGCTACATTCATTCTTCCATGGCGGGGCGCCACACCAAAATTCATCCCGCCACGGCTACATAACAGCTTCTCATTCAAAAACATTCAGTCGTTGTTGTTTTTTTAATAGCGGGTTATAATCGCACCAAAATGTATTAAAAGGTAAGTGAATTATAAAAGCGCAACCTTTTCTGTAATCGTAGTGCTGTGCGTTATAAAACAGCAAACATGACATAGTTTTCAGTTAAGATGAACACTATACTTTATATCCTATGGCTTTCCATACAATGACTATCTTGCTGGAGTTTATAGCCGTTTCACTTTACTTCAGGACACATTAATGCCGCTCTGTAGGTCTATTGGACGCAATTATAAATGTTCCTAGCAAATCTAATAAATGTTGGATACATACTTGTTACATAAACGCACTAAATTGCACTTTAGCAGCGTTTATTTAAGCGTGCACAAGAAAATCTGCACTTAAGCAGAGTTTATTTGAGGGTGTGCAAGAAGTTTTGTGCACGAACTGAGGCAATCGGTGCGCAAGCAAAGAGATTCACATGCTTGTATTACATGAATGCAATCTAGACTTGTAATACTGCGCTTATGACATTTGTCATTGAAATAACGCCATTATTCCCATAGGTAGTTGGCAGATCTGTCTCTACCAGTCATGACGCCACTGGGAAAAATCCTAGAGGAAACACTGCAGTGCATAATATTTGAATAGATATTTTTTAAGATACTAGTATTCAGCTTAAAGTGACATTTAAAGGCTTAACTTAGTTAATTAGGTTAATTAGGTTAAGTAAGCTAGTCATTGTATAACGGTGGTTTGTTCAGTAGACAATCGACAAAAAATTCTTAAGGGGGCTAATAATATTGACCTTAAAGTGGTTTTAAAAGATTAAAAGCTTTTATTCTAGCTGAAATGAAAAAATCGTAAAAATAGTGAAAAAATCTTTGCTCTGTTAAACATCATTTGGGAAATATTTGTAAAAGAAAAGAACATTCACCAGAGGGCGAATAATTCTGAATTCAACTGTATTAGTGTTGTTGAACCAGTATTTAACAGTACCTCTATTTACCCATGCTGCACTGTAAGTTTTGCCACAATAGAATAACACGCGTGTCTTCGCTTCCAAGGAACAGTCTTTTTTGGTTTTGTTTTTAGTGAATACAAGTCTGACACTTGTTTTCATGCATGAGTGCAGAACCAAAGCAGATGTTGCTTTTCTTGTTTTGTTATTTTTGTGTTTCCATTATGATTCCTTCGGAGGCCTTAACAATTGAACGAGCTGTCTTGACGTATTAGAATTTTGGGAAGGGAATAAGGAGAATGGTGGTGTTCAGGTGGATGGATTGTCACCTGTGTGTGTGTGTGTGTGTGTGTGTGTGTGTGTTGGCTGGTTTTGGTGGGCTGTGATGCTGGCCGGATGCCCACCGGCGCACAGATGGGAAAGAGGCCGCATTGAGACACCTTCCAGCCTGGGACAGCAGCGAGCAGAGGGAGTCGTGGCTTTCGCCGCCTTCGTACATTCTGTTAAGTGTGTGTGTGTGTCTATGTTCACATTGTGTCTGTTACAGGTTGCGCCTGTAATTCTATGACCCTTTTTTTTCCCCCAAGAAGCCAGATGGTTGATGTCCCAGCATGCTAAAACGACATGCTAAATATTCACAGTTATTTACTTGGAAAGAGGACTGTTACTGGTAGAAGTAAACTTATAGTATGAACGGAGTGAACATCGTGTTTGTATCGTGCAGGTTGCATTTTTGGTTTTATAGGAATGGAAAATATTAACTACAGTATGAATGTTTGGCATTTTTCTACTTCGTTTGTTTTGGTTTCTATTCATTCATTGAAAAGGTTTGTGTAAACAAATTATATATACTCACTGGCCACTTTATTAGGTACACCTGTCTAGCTGCTCATTAACGCAAATTTCTAATCGCATAGCAGCAACTTAATGAATTTAGGCATGTAGACATGGTCAAGATGATCTGCTACAGTTCAAACCGAGCATCAGAATAGGGAAGTAAGGTGATTTAAGTGACTTTGAACGTGGCATGGTTGTTGGTGCCAGATGGGCTGGTCTGAGTATTTCAGAAACTGCTGATCTAGTGGGATTTTCACGCATAGCCATCTCTACGGTTTACAGAGAATGGTTCGAAAAAAAGAAAATATCTAATGAGCGGCAGTTCTCTGGGCGCAAATGCTTTGATTCCAGAGGTCAGAGGAGAATGGCCAGGTTTGAGCTGATAGAAAGCAACAGTAACTCAAATAACCACACGCCATGCTACAACAGAGGTCTGCAGAAGAGCATCTCTGATAGCACAGCACGTCCAACCTTGAGGCAGATGGGCTACAGCAGCAGAAGACCACACCGGGTGCCACTCCTGTCAGCTAAGAACAAGAACAGGAAACTGAGGCTACAATTCACACCGGCTCACCAAAATTGGACAATACAAGATTGGAAAAACGTTCCCTGGTCTAATGAGTCTCGATTTTTGCTGCCCTTTTGGATGGTGTGGTCAGAATTTGGCGTCAACAACATGATTCAATTCAATTCATCTTTTTTTGTATAGCACTTTTACAATGTGGATTGTGTCAAAGCAGTGAAAGTGTCAGTTCAGTTTTCAGAGTTTAAGTTCAGAGCGATAATGCTGACTGATTAAAACTGTTGCACACATGAAAGCATGAATCCATCCTGCCTTGGATCAACGGTCCAGGCTGCTGGTGGGGGTGTAATGGTGTGGGGTATTTTCTCTGGGATATTTTTTTGGCTCACTTTGGGCCCATTAGTACCAATTGAGCATCGTGTCAACGCCACAGCCTACCTGAGTATTGTTGCTGACCATGTCCATCCCTTTATGACCACAGTGTACTCATCTTCTGATGGCTACTTCCAGCAGGATAACACTGCATGTCATAAAGTGCGAATCATCTCAGACTGGTTTCTTGAACATGACAATGAGTTCACTGTACTCAAATGGCCTACATAGTCCCCAAATATCAATCCAATAGAGCACCTTTGGGATGTGGTGGAATGGAAGATTCGCATCATGGATGTGCAGTCAGAAATCTGCAGCAACTGCATGATGCTCTCATGTCAATGTGGACCAAAATCTCTAAGGAATATTTCCAGTACTTTGTTGAATTTGTGCCACAAAGCATTAAGGCCGTTCTGAAGGCAAACCAACCCGGTACTAGTAAGGTGTACCTAATAAAGTGGGCGATGAGTGTAGTATTGTAAGGTTGTGCAAAGACTATAATCTGCTCTGTAATTATACAGTTTATGAAAAGTAATAAAGTATTAGCTGGAATCTTCAGTGGACATCTTGGTATATTTGGAATTTTACAAAAAGTTTTTAATGTTTTTTTTTTTTTTGCATTTTAGGCATAAATGATGTTATCTTTTCTGTGGAACACAAAAGGAGACGTTTTGAATCTTTATGCAAATGCTTTGTATTCAGGAATGTCCAAATGCTTCTAAAGTAACACAGTAGCTTTGTTAACATAAATTCATTCCTCATTCATTTCAACTTTTAGTTCCTCAAAATAACACACCTCTTTTTAGACCAGCACACCCACAAGTCCACAAAGCGGCGCAAATGGATTTTCTATTTAAATAAGGTGGTGCAAATCATGAAAATTTGGGTTGCGCTAGTCTGAAAATAGCAACACTACTTGCTGGGTGTACGATAGGGCCCTCAAATGTACTCAACCTTAAGTGGTTTCAAACCTTTGAGTTTCTTTTTTCTGTCAAACACAAAAGGAGATGTTTTGATGAAAGCTGAAATCCGGTAACCATCCATAGTAGGAAAAACAAATACTATGGAAGTCAGTAGTTACAGGTTACTAGTTTTCTTCAAAATATATTCTTTCGTGATCAACAAAAAAGCAATTCATTAACTCATTTTCCTGTGGCTAAGCCCCTTTATTTATCAGGGGTTGCCACAGCGGAAAGAACCGCCAACTTATCCAGCATATGTTTTACACAGGTGATGCCCTTTCAGCTGCAAAACACCGAAGCACTGGGAAACACTCTTACATTCACACTCATACATTACGGCCAATTTAGTTCATTCAATTCACCTATAGCGCATGTCTTTGGACTGTGGGGTGAAACTAGAGCCTGTGACTGAGCTTGTGACGTATCTCTGTAAACCAATAGCGTTCAGCTGCACGTCTAGCTCCGCCTTTGGGACCCTTTTGGTACCCTTTCTCGTGTTTGGTACCCTTTTGAAAGGGTGCCAAAAAAGTGGTACGGTTCGGTTCGGTGCGCCTTTTGACAGTGGAAACGGTCATAAAAGCGTACCAACCCGTACCGTACCAGTCAGTGGAACTGAGCAATAAAGCATACTGAACTGTACCGTACCACCCAGTGGGAACGAGCCATTAAAGCATACGGAACCGTACCGTACCGTACTGTACCGGAACGAGCCATTAGACAGTTTGAAAATTGTGTGAAATTACGCAATGAACTGTATTGCGCTTCTGTGTGGTGCCTTATTACAATCCTGTGTTCTGATTGGTCATTTATTGTGCTTTTAAGTCATAAATTACCATAAATAGAGAATTTTAATATTTAATTTAATTGATAAGTTTTACATTACACACACTGTTGTTAATCTAAAGGGGATGGTAAGGGGGGTTTTACAAAGGGGATGCTTTTTGTCATTTTCATTTCCATAAGGGGGATGCAATCCCCCCGCATCCTCGCTCAATTTGAGCACTTCTTATATCCTCTCACTTGTATGCCTTGACTGGACCGAATCTCCACGTGTCTGTTCAGGACAGGTAGATCGACACTTTTGTCCCAGTATTCCAGAGGAATGTGTGGTGTGAATAACTGACAGCTGCAGCTTAGAGAGGAATCATCAGTCCTCCACTGAGTTATAAAAAAAACACCTATTTTTATCAGGAGTTACATTTGATTAGATTTTAATTATTCGCCGATATTGAATGACGGTCCCTGGCCCGACTCTCTTACTGTAAGTATATTAGACAGTGCTTCTCCCACAGGACTTCCTCACTCATTAGTTCTAGTCCCGCAGACGACATCTCTCCATTTCTTTCCACTTGAGAAGCCGCATGGACCAGCCACTAGGTATAATAATAATTACAAGAGGATGATGGTAATACCCGCTCATATGACTGCTGCGGTCTGTGCCATGACTCTTATCATAATGTAGAGTTTGACAGAATCTACTCAGATTGGTTAAGATTCATTTCAAATTTGTTAAAAGTATTGCATCACATGTAAACTTTAGTGGAGCTTCCTAGTATACTGTGATTATAAAAAAATAGAATGAATTAGTTTTTACCATTATAGGCTGATAATATTCACACACTGTTGCCACACAACTGTGTTTAAACCCCTTATAAAAGTTATTTTTTGCAAAATAGGTTCCCTTTAAGAAAGTTCACTAGATAGCCATCTTAACCACACCACTTCACGTCTAGTCAGTAGATATGCTGCAGCCTGTCTATTGGAAAACTCTTTCTCAATGGCATTTTTGGACTGAAATGCGGGACTTCCTTTTTACTATATTTAATACTGTGGCTTCACCCAGTCTTTTTTTCCCCACCTCCTACTTTAAAGTCTGTATAATGGCGCTCCAAGTTGAATGTTCCACTTGTAAGCTCAGGGCAGAAAGTTCAAGCCTGACATTGAGACAAATGTAATTGCATGTCATTTCGGACCAACGAGCATAGCTGGGAACTCAGTTATGTGGAACTTCTATGTCTTTTGCTGATGAATTGTGTGTACATGCGATATACAATAAACATACTATACGAATCGTGTGTATGATTCAAGGGTTTTGTTCATTTAATAAGTACTGGATCTTTGTTAAACATTACAGGTGACACTAACTGAAGCTTGTTTTGAGTAATGAAAGGCAATACACTGTTTATGGGACAGCCTGAGCATGTAATGGCAGACCACAAAATGTCACCATCTTATAGTGCGATTGAAATTATACACATTTCAACTCAAATATTCCCATCTCCATCTTCCTTTTGCATAGGGCATTGTATGCTGTGTGCATACTGTAAGCATAGACATGGTTTGATGGCATCAACAAAACTCTGTGAGTGCATTAAACGATATCTACATTTCTAGTTTAAGCTACATTTTTACAAGTGATAAGTAGGTATGCTCAAAATAACAGATTAACCGTTAACCGAAAGGGTGCGTTTGTAACCGATTAATGGTATCAGTTAAAGATTAAAAAATAAAAAAGTTTATAAGTTAAAGTTTGGCTGCATAAGGGGCCGATCACCGAACGTGCTTTTTGCATTGAGAAGGGCATTTTTTTAATGGTTTATTAACTGTTTTGCGCTCTGCTTATGCGCCCTGCTCGCCTCACTTTATGCTGTTGCACGCTGTGTGCTCGCAGTTGAAATAAAACTCAACCCTGAGCGGAATAGTGCGTTACATCAGTCGCGTCTTTTTCAATCTTCAATCAAATGAAAGCAGAGCTGTTGAGGTGCCCGCAGTATTTGTGTTGTCAGGACGACGCGTATTTTTTTAATGATGGAGGAAAAATTTGTGGTCGCAGTTTCAGTTCAAGTTTCAAGTTAGCCAGAGCTGTAACAAATCATGGATATCACAATGTTATTCTGTATATTACAATTATAACAACATGGACGGCAACACTCGCACACAATAGACCAGCTGATTCAGTCGTTTCCTATAGTAACATATAAGAGCACCGCGCTTCTTTTTTTCTTGTCAACATAAAAGGCAGTGTGGTGCAGTGAGCCTCACATTTTTTGGAACGGAAAAGCGTGTTCGCTGTGATCGGCCTCTGATGTGCAACAAATATTTGTTAACTTGCGGGATGGTAACACGTGCAACCACACGCGCCTACAGATGTATTTTGTCAAAGGAGCAAAATGAAAGAAGAATATTTCTAGCCACAGACACAAAGCAACGCTGATGCTGATTGCGAATGAGACGGAGGAAATAAGTCATTATGTCATAATCTTTAAACTAATGACTTCTATTATAATGTAAAAGGGTTTTGTGACATAATAACACAGAAAGCATCAATCAAATGTATATTTTCAGTGGAGCAATCGATTTAATAGCCTGATATTTCTATATGACGGACAAAAAAAACATGATTGGAAAAATCTGCAAATGCTGCTTCTTAAAAAGGATTCAGTCAGTGTTTTCGTTTTGTAATCTAAATTAGTGATTTTGGTGAAAAATATCTAGGGCAGGCCTGTTTATTTTAGTATTTTTATTTAGTTTATTCTTTTTTTCTATTCTGTCGGAAACTCTTCTGGTGCGTGAAGATGTTCTGTTCTGTATGCTGCTGTTCGCATGTTAAAATAAATCAGTATTTTAAAATATTTAATGTGTCACAAAATTGAAACATCAATATTTTTTTTAAATTAAATAATATTTTAATATTTATCTGTTAACGGTTAATATTCGGTTAACGAGCTGCGGTTGTCGGTTGGTAAAATAAACCGAAATGAGCATCTCTAGTGATAAGGCCTACTTCTTGATTATAAAGCAAATGTGTACTCATCAGAAATGTGTACATGTTAAAACTATGTTTTGGCTTTAGTTGATATTACTTCTGCAACCAGGGATGTGACACTGACAACAGGGGTAATTTTTTTTTTCTGGAGAAAGTCTTATTTGTTTTATTTCGGCTAGAATAAAAGCAGTTTTTATTTTTTAAACACCATTTTAAGGTCACAATTATTAGACCCTTTAAGCAGTATTTTTTCCTGTAGTCTACAGAACCAACCACCGTTATACAAAAACTTGCCTAATTACCCTAACCTGCCTAGTTAACTTAATTAACCTAGATAAGCCTTTAAATGTCACTTTAAGCTGTATAGAAGTGTCTTAAAATATCTAGTACAATATTCTTTACTGTGATCATGGCCAGTCTAAAATAAATCAGTTATTAGAAATGAGTTATTAAAACTATTATGTTTAGAAACGTGTTGAAAGAATCTTCTCTCCGTTAAACAAAAAGTGGGACAAAATGAATGGGGGGCTAACTTCAACTGTATATTTCACCAGATGACTTGAATCTGTCTTTGGAAAGACTCATAATTTTAGACTGACTGGGATGATTTCATAGGACAGTTAATCCCATAAAATATGATCAACAAATTGCAAGCATGACCTCAAAACATCTCTTGAAGTGTCTTTAAAAGGATAGTTTGCCCAATAATTAAACTCTGTTATCATTTACTCACCCTTTACTGGTTTCAAGCCTTTGAGTTCCTTTCTTATATATTGAAGAAAGCTGGAAACCTGTAACAATTTGACTTCAACAGTATTTGCTTTTCATACTATGAATGTCACGGTTTTCAGCTTTCTTCAAAATATCTCCTTTTGTAACCAGTGAACGTTTATACAGTTGAAGTCAGAATTATTAGCAATCCTGTATATATTATTTCCCTAATTTCTATTTAACAGAAAGATTTTTTTCAAAACTTTTTAAACATAATAGTTTTGATAGTAAATTAATCTTTGCCATGATGACAGTACAGAATAATTGACTAGATATTTTTAAAGACACTAGTATTCTATGGACTACTCTTCCTGCCAATTTTTAAATAAATCAAATAAACATTGGAAATTAAAATGAAAACCAGATTAACATGCAAACGAATTATTACAAAGCTTGTTATTAATGTTCACGCTATAATAATGATACAATTCAAATTAAAATGTAAATGTAAATTTCCCTTTTATTGACACTTTTATTTCAGTTCTCATTTTCGATTTTCAACTTCAACGTGTATGCAAAGCCTATGCTAATCAGTGGGAGGGGTGTATTCGAGTGACGTCCACTATTATAACGTGAACATTCATTACAAGCTTTGTAAAAATTGTGTTTGCATTTTATGTTTCAGTTTAGCTATTCGCTTTAATATTGGTGGTCTTGACGCGGATATGCAGTGAAAATGAAATGTTAAATTGACAACTTCATTTTATTTATCGATTTGACAAAGACAATGTGTTGTCACAGTGAAAATGCAAAAAAAAAATTACATTTCTTTTTCAATTTTGGCCGGTATTTAGCAAACAGTGTTTTATAATGATTTTTTTTTTATCTGTTTTTCATTTTAATTTCCAATGTTTATTTGATTTATTTAAAATTGGCAGGAATTACCTTCCATAGTATTGAGCTTAAAGTGACATTTAAAGGCTTAACTAGGTTAATTAGGCAAGGTAGGGTAATTAGGCAAATCACTGTATAACAGTGGTTTGTTCTGTAGAAAATATAAAATAAATATAGCTTAAGGGGGCTAATAATATTGACCTTAAAATGGCTTTTAAGAAATTAAAAACTGCTTTTATTCTAGTCGAAATAAACAAATAAGACTTTCTCCAGAAGAAAAAATATTATAGGAAATATTGTGAAAAATTCCTTGCTCTGCTAAACATCAATTGGTAAATATTTAAAAAAGAAAAAACAATCATAAGAAGGCTAAGGATTTTGACTTCATCTGTAGGTGTGAAACCACTTGTGGGTGAGTACATTTTCATTTCCGGGCGAACCGTCTAAAGATGCTAAAATGTAATGCCCTCTATTCAATCTCACCATTTTCTCACGGGAAACAACTTAAGGTTTTAAGTTACTGTTTCCTCGTGGTCATTTGCGAGTGAGAAGGCCTTAATATAGAGTGTGAGCGTTCACACGTACACAAGGCCTTTTCCTTCCTCTGTCTCAGTCCATTGATTGAGTTGCTCTGTGGTCTTGAGACGGGCCTTCATCTCCTCACCCGCTCTCTGGTTAATTATTGAACCCGCCAGCTCAGGTTACCATATAAGGCTGACGGCTGGCATTACAGGGCAACACACACTTGAGGTAGTCTGAAAGTAAACCAGTTACTGTTTTTTTACATGGACATCAGTGATCGAATTATTTGCCTTAATCTGAATAAGACAATAATATGATTAAGGTGTTTACACATGCAACAATGTTTAGTTGCTTTTTGAATGTTCCTTTCATGATCCCATTTTACATGTTATAGCACAAAGATTGATTAACATCATTGCATCAGCATTCGACACTAGTTTCCTCCAGCGTTTCATGCAATAACATTTGTTAAGACTCATCACCTTTGCTGCGTGGGCTGTATGCACGTGGTGAATGTTCGTAACCTAAATCGTTTGTGATCTCACTAGCCTGGATGTATTTTCTTGTAGTCGCCAAACTTCATTCGCGGTAGGCTTTTGTAAAAGCCAATGTCTCCCTTTGAGTTGAACTTTGAGCGTATTTCATTCAAAGATGTTGTTTATGTTCACACAGCTATATTACACATTAACTAAAGTTTAAAATATGATATCGTAATGGAGCACCCCTTTAAGTTACATGTTTAAAAATGCAGACAGTAGATATGGGCCGGTATAAGATTCTTACTATATGATAACCTTGGATAAAAATATCACGGTTTTACGGTATTATGATTACTGTTCTAAAATATATATTTTTTAAATGTCTGGGTTAAAAACAAAAACTTTTTTTTCAGCTTTGAACACAATGGGTGTGTCCAAAATCACATGCTTCCATATTATATATTACGGTAAAAACAGTATATGAGCTGAATAGTATGTCTGAATACATAGAATGACTTACATAGGATACTTACTACTTCCGGGCGAGATTCGAAAGTGTGCATCCAATGGATGCTACGCTATCCCATGATGCACTGTGAGAAAATTAATGAATGGGAGTGAAGCGAGTAGGTCACGTGATCACCAAATGGCATTAATAGTATGTCCAAGCTCCATTCACACTACTCACTTTCATACTGTATAGAACGTAATTTTCTATCAGTCGAGTAGTACATTCAAATGCAAATGTAGTACCTACTAAGTAGTAGGCGATTTTGGACACAATATATTTTAGTTGGAAAAACATTTTAAATATTTCGGAACAGTAAACATGTCTGGCTAAATAATTCAAATTAAGACTTCTGCTATCTTCATTAGTTTCTAAAACACAGATTTCGTTACAATTTCAAATGGCATCTTTGGATATCTTTTCTGCTTGTCCTAAAAAGCTAATATATATATGATATATGATATATGATATGACCGTAGGAATGGTATAACAGAAATTTTGGGCGGTTTTAAAACCTTGACTTTTCCAAACCCATATATCTTGGAAACGGTTATCGTCCCATGCCTAACAGACAGTAGAACTAACATACTGTATAGAGAAACTTAGCTGTAACATATGCACTGCTATGCGATAAAGACAGTAAAACTGCCTTTGTTAGCATATGAGGCTACCCACCGGTGTGCGGGGGAAGCAGAGTAAAGCCATTCTCACTCTTGTCTCTTGCCATGTCTCTGTGTTTATACACATTGTACATTTGTGAATGTGTATCAAAGTGTTTTAGGTTTCTTAAATACAGTACACAGGAAGCAAAATAAAAACAGACTCAAGTCGGGGCCAGTGGTGTAGTAATGTAGGTCAAGAATCTTGGTGTGATTCTGGCATCAAATCTGAGTTTCAATAGTCATGTCAAAGCAGTTAGTAAATCAGCATATTGTCATCTCAAAAACATTGCAAGAATCAGATGCTTTGTTTCCAGTGAGGACCTAGTGAAACTTGTTGATGCTTTTATCAGCAGCAGGGTGGATTACTGTAACAGCCTCCTCACTGGCCTTCCCAAAAAGAGAGTCAGACAGTTGCAGCTCATCCAGAATGCTGCTGCCAGAATTCTGACCAGAACCAGGAAATCAGAGCACATCACACCTGTCCTCAGGTCCTTGCACTGGCTCCCAGTTACATTCAGAATAGATTTTAAAGTATTATTACTTGTCTATAAATCACTAAATGGCCTAGGACCTCAATACATTACTGATATGCTCACTGAATACAAACTTAACAGATCACTCAGATCTTTAGGATCACATAAACTAAAAATCCCAAGAGTTCAGTCAAAGCAGGGTGAATTGGCTTTCAGCTATGCGCTTCTCACTGCTGGAATCAGCTTCCAGAAATGATCAGATGTGCTCCAACATTAGGCACATTCAAATCAAGACTGAAAACACACCTGTTTAGCTGTGCCTTTACTGAATGAGCACTGTGCTACGTCCGACAGATCGCACTTATGTTTTTCTCTTCTTTTTCATTCTTTTATAGGCTGTTTTAACACATCTTTATCTGTTTTTATCAGTTTTTATTTTTCTTATACTTGTCTCTTTTATTCCTGTTTATGTGAAGCACTTTGAATTTCCACTGTGTATGAAATGTGCTATATCAATAAACTTGCCTTGCCTTGCCTAGTGGTTAGTGCGTCGACACATGCACTCCGGTGCTAACGGTGACCCGAGTTCGATTCTGCCTCGCGGTCCTATGCCGATCCTTCCCCTCTCTCTGCTCCCTATGCTTTCCTGTCAATTCTCTCTACTGTGCCATCTAATATGGTGAAAAAAAATATTATTAAAAAAACAGACTCAAAATGTGTGTTCAAAGACTGTAAATAGCACTGAAATTATCATGTTTTTTTTGTTTTGTTTTTACAAATATTGTTTTATTGCCTGAAAAATTGCTGTAACTCTAATGTGGATTTTGTTTCACTCATGTGTCTTGTGTCAAAATGTAACTCTTTCTCTCTTTCTCTCTCTCAGTGACAGTTACATTGTGCGCGTCAAAGCGGTGGTCATGACCCGAGATGACTCCAGTGGTGGATGGCTGGCACAGGAGGGTGGGGGGCTCAGCAGGGTGGGTGTCTGTAAGGTGATGCCTGCTGAGCTGACCGGCCGCAGTGACTTCCTCATCCACGGCGAGCGGCTCAAAGACAAGCAGGTGGGCCACAAATATTCAGTCTTCCTCTTTAGGGCCCTCTAGAACAGGGGTTTTCAACCTCTGGGGCACCAACACCTGTTAAGGGGGGTGTAAACTTGAGGCGTACAGTGGGGTAATTATTGATAGTGGAGGATGATTTCGGGAGCTTGACATGGACTAGCATTTTGTGCTCTCAGAAATCACACGATCCATGTTTACACTTTTTTTTGTCTGTCCGATTGACAGATTTTACTCAATGAGGTAAGATAGATAGTGCTGCAATATTAACTGAATATTTCCATATTCATTTTGTCAGTAAAGTCGACTATGTAATCAGCTTTTAATCTCCTGCAACTTCTCTCAGGCATTGTTTATCAAGTTTCCATAACATTTACATAAGAATTGCAGCTTTTGGTAAGTAGTGATCGCGATCCTGATTTCATTTCAGTTATTTTTTGCAGCCCTAATGGATTTATCTATATTTATCTATATATTTATATATATCAGGGGTTGGGCAATGAAACTAAAACGCCTGGTTATAGATCACAATAACTTATTTATATGGTGTAATGCTGTGTTCACACTACATGCAACACGCATGGATAAATCACGCTGTTTGTGCGTAAATAGAAGTGTGAACATTTTGAGTATACTCGCTTCATTCATGCGTCAAATCCGATACATTCGCACGTCAAATTCGATTCATTCGTACGTCAAATCTACTTCACAATAGACACGGATTCAAGTTATGGGCAGGGCTTCTGTCTGCTCAGTGACTCTAGCTTCATTGCTAAATGGCTAACATGGAATTTATTGAGATATTAGCTGTGCTTTATGTGCTTTAGGAAGGCTGAAAACGGCGTATATATTTGTTCCACGCTGTGTCTGTGTTCACTAGATCCTTTCAGAGGTGCATCCAGCTCTGTGAGTTCATCAACGACTCCAGAAACTATACCTGGATGATGGAGGCTTTCAGCGGTGCTTCAGACTGAGCCGAGCCCAGTTTGATGAACTGTTGTCTGGTGTCGGCAAGAAGATTTCCCCTCGGGACACCAACAACAGACACTACATCATAGTCACGGCCCAACAAGAGAAAGCTCCTGATTGGTTAATGTGGCGCGAATGTCTGCTGAAGTTCAAATGCACAAAACGCTCAATTCGCACTGGTTAATTTGTGTGAATCATGCCATTCGCGCCACTTCATTCAGTGTATCACACTACAGGATGTCTATTTGCGTCTTTGCATTGACTTAACATGTAAATCACTCACGCTTGACGCTTCATCCGCATCTGGTGTGAATGCAGCATAACGTCTCATTTTGCGGCCAATACAGCATCAATACATCTTGGGAATGACAGATACAAGTTCTGCACAGTGGCCAGAGGGATTTTGAACCATTCATCTTGCAGAATAGTGACCGGGCCACTATGTGATGCTGGTGGAGGAAAACAATTCCTGACTCGCTCCTCTGAAACACCCCAAAGTGGCTCAATAATATTTAAATCTGGTAACTGTGCAGGCCATGGGACATGTTCAACTTCACTTTTATGTTCATCAAACCACTCTGTCACCAGTCTTGCTGTGTGTATTGATGCATTGTCATCTTGATATACATCACCTCTTTTAGGATACAACTTTTGAACCACTGGGTGCACATGGTCCTCCAGAATGGTTAGGTAGTTTGACAGCAATGCGTCCATCTAGCACAAGTATTAGACCCCATTTACACTACTACATTTTAGTTTTAAAACTTTAACTTTTACTTCGGTTACACCTTTCGTCCACACTACCCCGGAGTATTCGAGGCCTAAAAACTGAGCGTTTTGGAAATGCTGAAGAGGCCGTTTTGGTTTTAAAACGCTGCTGCTCCGTGTTAGTGTGGATGGGGGAAGTTTGGCTGCAGACATTGGCTACGAGATTGGGCCTTTTTCTCAATATTAAGTACACAAAATTCAGACCTGCATACTTTACTTTTCTTGTAAGTTCAGACTTCGGGTTTATAAAGAACTCATCCAGACTTTGGGTAAATCATCAAATATAATGGCAGTCATTATGGCTTAACAATAAAATGAAAACATGACATGAAGCACTGTCTCTTTTAATTTCTGTTTAGCTGTGCCTTTACCGAATTAGCACTGTGCTACATCTGACAGATCGCACTGTTGTGTCATTCTCTTCTTTTTCACTATTTTATAACCTGTTTCTACATATTATATCTGTTTTATCTGTTTCAAATCATTTTTATTGTTTTTTTTCTTATGCTTTATTCCTGTTTATGTAAAGCACTTTGAGTTGCCACTGTGCATGAAATGTGCTATATAAATAAACTTGCCTTTCCTCGCCTTTTACATTAACATTTTAAACATAACAGACACCAAAAATCATCATATATATATTTATATGACCGTCATCTTCACTCGAATTTATACGCGAATCTTCACGCGAATTTATAACAAATCAGAGCCTACTGCCTTCTTTCATTTTCATTGAGAAACATGAAACATTAGGCTCACTGTGTGGTTTTGGCAATATGTGCTTAATTTTAGGCTATATGCACACAATAAAGGTGTGCTCAGAGCTGTCACTGACTGCCTGGAGCTCAGACGCGAGAATACAGCTTTCAGCACGTGCCAGAGTGCGTGTATGGTCAAATGATGTGCGTTTTCAGTGGTGTAGTATAGATGGAGAGCTTTTCAGAAACGCCAGGATGGACATGGATCGTTTTCGTTTTAAAAGTGTAAACGGGGCCTTAGTCCTAGAGAATGCTATGATATTGCAGCCCAAATCATCACTGATCTGCCCCCATGCTTCACTCTGGGCATGCAACAGTCTGGGTGCTATGCTTATTTGGGAAACACAGCGAAGGTGGACTCAATACATGTTTCACCAAGATTTTCGCTACTGGCACCATTGAAACTAACGTTGAATACCACGATGCTTGATGCATCACAAAGACTTGCTGTCTTGGTCACAGATGCGCCAAAGTTGCGCACCAGCAATTTGTCCTCTTTTGAACTCTGATAAGTCACCAATAATGATGTATGCATTGCAATATTTTAAGCAAAACTGTTTTATTACTTTGCTAATTAAATCTTCACACTCTGCTCTTACTGGTGGAATGTGCATTGAAATTGGCCAGTGTTGCAGTCTCATTCTCCAACCCCTATATGATTCATAACAAAATATGTTAATAGGTGGGGCGTGAGTACAATTAGACAAACATGGGGGGAGGTGGGGTGTCCTAAAATGTTTAAAACTCCTGCTCTAGGAAATCAAGCTGATTACAACCTGGGGAGTTTTGCATGCTGGCTTCTTCAGTAAAATGTGGGATGCGTTTGTGATTTGCGAGACTTTTCTCAGGCAGTGACCTCTGATATGTCCCGCTTGTTTTGGCTGGCAGGTGATTTTGGAATGTTTTGTGAGGAAAGACCTGATCTACACCAAGGCCACGCCCACATTTCACCACTGGAAGGTCGACAACAAAAAATGCGGCCTGACGTTCCAGAGTCCCGCCGATGCTCGTGCCTTTGACAGAGGAGTGCGGAAAGCCTTGGAGGACATAACGGAGGGTGAGAACATGCAGAGCTGAAAAAAAAATACATTTGTGCCATTTCTTAAGTATTATGAAGTGTACGTATGTGATTTTTTTTTCAGTGGAATAACTTTCTTAATAAGATTATTTGTTTAATTTAAGACTAACGATGTCCGTTAGCAGCATTTTTGATTTCATGCTGACTTAACAGTAAACATCTAGACAGGCTAGAGTTTAGCAGTGTGATGCCTAAGGTGTCAGTGATGAGATCTATGACATCAGACTGGAGTTGTGTTTCATCAGTCAATCAGTCTTTTGCTGTCTTTGTCAGTTTTTTTTCTCTCTGTCCGACCTCAAACGCCACCATTAACCGACAGGATATGTGAAGCTCTGTTGGCTCATGTCTCCTGTTTTTGTGTTTTATTTTAGGTTCCACAACTTCCTCTTCAACTCTCCAAAATGAGGCTGAACTTGGGGATGATGATGTGTTCACAGTAAGAAGCTTTGTTTTAGAATGATTATTCAATGCATCATCACTGTATCATCTAGTGTCAAGCTGTTCAGCACACAAAAAGACGAATCAAACAAGCTTTCTAGAACACAAAGATCAATAGAAAATTTAAAACTTTTTTATATTTATTTATTTATTTGTATTTTATTTTATATTTTATTTTAGTTTATGATTGTTTCATTTGGTCATACTTTATTTTGATGGTCCGTTTGTTGAATTTAAGTTACATTGCATCTACATGCCAACTAATTCTCATTAGATAATAAGTCGACTGTTAGGTTGGGGTAAGGGTTGGGGTTAGGGTTGTGGTTAGCGTTAGTGTAAGTTGACATGTACTTGCAAAGTTACTTATAGGCCCTATTTACACTAATATGTTTTAGTTTTAAAACACATAAGTTTTGTTATGGTTACGCCATCCGTCCACACTACGCCAGAGCTTTCGAGCCCCGAAAACTGAGTGTTTTGGAAACGCTGAAGGGGCCGTTTTCATTCTAAAACGCTGCTGCTCCGTCTCAGTGTAGATGGGGGAAAACGGAGACGTCTGAAAACGGAGGCGGAGCTGCAGACATTCGCCAATCTGATTGGGGCTTTTCCTCAATATTAAGTAGCCTTCATACAGTTCAGTCCTGCATCCTCTCCTTGTAAGTTCAGACTTCGCAAGTTTGGTATGGAAAACAAACTCCCGAGTGTGTACTTTATAAAGTCATTCACATCACACTGGCTATGCTGTTTCACTTTCTTAACAATAAAATGAAAACATGACATAAGGAACTGCCTATTTTTATTTTGATATTAGCAACTTAACAGACATCAAAAATGTTGAGGCGTCGTGTAGCTGCATAATATGATCGTCATCTTCATGCATATTTATAACAAAATGGAGCCTAAAACATTACTGCCTTCTTTCATTTTCATTGAAAATACGAAACATACCCTCTCTTTCATTGAATATCAGTTCTAATAATTAATAAAGGCAATTATAAAAGTATAATGCACAATAAGTTTATACAATAGAGAAAATAAAGGCAAGCAATCAGTCCGATGTGGTGTCTGCGGTTACATTAATTAGGATATTAACCTACCTTATCTTTGCGTTCTGCCAAAACACGTTACCTGAGAACAAGTAATAGATTCAAAAGACCAAAGTCGGGGAATATGTAGTTAGATATAGACAAGATGAATTAAATATCACGTTTAACAAATATAGTGAGATTAGATCCAGCGGGAGATCCGTGATCAACAGTCCGACGTGCACAGCTCTCATATGGGTATGTGCTCAAAGCATGCTGCAGCGCATGCCAGAGAGTGTGTGTGTGGTCACGTGATGTGCGTCTTCACTGTTTTAATATAGACAGAGAGCTGTTCAGAAACGCTGGGTGAAACGCTAGTGTGGACGCGGATCGTTTTCATTCTAAAACGCTGTTTTAAAACTGAAAAAACGTATTAGTGTAAACGAGGCCATAGTCAGTTAAATGTCTGTTGAAGGAGCAGTATCAACAGATATTAAGCAGACAGTCTACTAATACTCAAATGGACTATAAAAATAAAGCGTTGCCTTACATTTTGTGTCTTATATTTTGTGATAATGTTTCCTTATATTTAAGAACATGTTTAACAACTTAATTTACATGTTGGATAATTGTCATTATTCTAGTTAGATTTATTTAGTAAAAGAACAATTGTTATTGTTTTATAGTAGAACTTCTGTAATACAATTATTATATTATCTCGGCAATGTGAATGTGAAAATGAGGTGTTTACAGTTGAAGTCAGAATTATTAGCCCCTCTTTGATTTTTTTGTCTTTTTTAAATATTTCCCAAATGATGTTTAACAGCGCAAGGACATTTTTACAGTATGTCTGATAATATTTTTTCTTCTGGAAAAAGTCTTATTTGTTTTATTTCGGGTAGAATAAAAGCAGTTTTTACATTTTTAAACACCATTTAAGGTCAAAATTATTAGCCCCTTTGAGATATTTTTTTTCCGATAGTCTACAGAACAAACCATCATTATACAATAACTTGCCTAATTACCCTAACCTGCCTAGGTAACCTAATTAGCCTAGTTTAATGTCACTTTAAGCTGTATAGAAGTGTCTAAAAAATATGTAGTAAAATATTATTTACTGTCATCATGGCCAAGATAAATTAAATCAGTTATCAGAAAAGAGTTATCAAAACTATTATGTTTAAAAATGTGTTAAAAATCTTCTCTGTTAAACAGAAATTGGGTAAAAAAATAAACAGAGGGGCTACTAATTGAGGGGGGCTAATAATTCTTACTTCTGTATATAGTCCATGTAATCAGTGAGATAAGCCACAGCTGTGTCTGTATGTGACTGTTCGGATTATTGTCAGCTGTTGCACAAGTTGATGAGTGCAAAAAGTTCTGGCAGTTGTAGTTTGTTTGGAATACTGAAAGTAATCTCCAGTGAAGAAAAACTAGCTGGCGATCACAACAATAATATTGCGTGTTTCAGTTTTTAAAATGTAATGTAATGTAAAATGTAAAATATTCCAGCCAAACTAAAAGAATTAAGACTTTCTATAGAACAAAAAAATTTAATAGTAAATACTGTGCATTTAAATGAATTTAATTATAGTAACAAATGTATTTTGTCCATATTAAAGCAATAAGAATTATCTTAAAATAAGTTCTAAAATGATCAATTTTTTTATTGCTTTCTTTTGATTTTGGAGTGAAATAATATGAAGGCCAGTATGTGTAAGAAAAAATGTACACATTGATCTGTGGCAACTTTTTTTTTTTTAAGTTAAACTCTGGACAGATTGTACATATTAGTTTCATGGATTTCATTGAATTTATTTTAGAAAATTATTGCAATGTGTCCACAATTAAGCTATTATTAAATTAATATGAGGGAACAAATTTATGCGTCTTGGAAATAAACTCTTGGCCATAGCCATGAAAGAAAAGTCTATAAAGGCAAGGCCGCAACCTTTAGCCCAAATAGCATAACGTTTAAAGCGAGCGCTTCGGGCAGATATCCATTTTTTTATAGATATCAGTGGAAGAGAAGCTTGCTGAATAAATGGCTTTTATTGCAGGAATAATGTATTGGTTCTTCTTCAGCATGTTTGTCATTAAACATTAGTTTTAGATTGATCCGATTTTACATTTGGTATGAGTATGGCTTCAGTAAACAGTGGCTAACTTTTCCACAACTCTGACTGAAAGTCAATGGAGGTCAAGGCTGTAATGTGATTTTTTTTTAATGAAATGCACACATGATCCATGTTTGTTTTAAATCTTGTTTTCTTCGCATCATCTGTGTCATCTATCAGACTTTTTCCATGAGTTTCACCCAAACATATTAGTGCAAAGCAGTGATCACCAACCTTTTTTTTTAGCCTAAGATACCTAAAGGCCAGGACCTTGTGGACCTTGTGTTGGCACACGTGTGATCCCGTCCAGACCAAAAAACTGCACATGAACACAACAAACGGACTGCAGCTGACTGATTTGAGAGCATGTGTTTTGTGACCTGCGTGAGAGGATTTGTGTTTCTGCACCCCCATGTGGCAGTAATCTGTTTTCTCGTTCAAGGAAAGCGAACTACCGATGGACACATGCAAATAGTAATCAAAGCAGTGTTCATTACATTTTAACAGTCACCATGGAGGGATTCACTCATCTAATGTCTTATAATCTAATAATTCATATCATTTGCAAATGTTTGAGAAATCTAACGAAATTACAGCCAGCTTCTTTGTGTTCCTTCTTGACTCATTTTTTTTACTCTGCTACGTCACTTCAGTTTTTGTTCTCACGCTCTGATTCGTTGCTGAATAACCAATTAGAGCATTCTCTTCAGCCGATGCTGATTCTACATGCTGAATCAGACGAACAAACTCTGACATTAACCCAATGAAGATGATTCTATTCAATTCATCTTTATTTCTATAGTGCTTTTACAATGTAGATTCTGTAAAAGCAGCTTAACATAGAAGTTCTAGTAAATTGAAACTGTGTCAGTCCAGTTTTCAGAGTTGAAGTTCAGTTTAGCTCAGTTCAGTGTGGTTTAATTTTCACTGCTGAAAGTCCAAACACTGAAGAGCAAATCCATCAATGCGCAGCTCCACAAGTCCCAAACCAAGCAAGCCAGTGGCGACAGTGACGAGAAACTAACCTTCACCAATTGACGAAAGTGAAGGAAAAAACCTTGAGAGAAACCAAGCTCAGTTGGGAATGACCATTTCTCTTCTTGCCAAAGTTATTGTGCAGAGCTTCAGTCTAGACACTGGAGGATGGAGAACACTGGACGTCCATTGTGGAGAAACTGCAGGTGTGAGTTGGTCACCTGCGGGTGTTCAAGCTGGCCCACGGGATCAATGCAGAGACTTGTCTGTCACTGGGGTACTCATGCTCTCCACTCCTCCATGACCTCCACAGCATCTACTCAGGATACGGCTTGGTCCAGGATTATGGATACCTCTAAAAGTCCTCTATGGTTGGCATCATCTCTTCGTATGTTTTGTCCTTGAGGTCCTTGATGGTTGGCATCATCTCTTCACAGGGGTTGGATCACATTAATGGCGCTGCACAATTTCTAGAGCAGTGGTTCTTAAACTGTGGTTCGTGTACAACTAGTGGTACGCAGGCTTCCTTCTAGTGGTACGCAGAGGAACCGATAAATAATTAAAGTAAAAAAATTAACACACTTTTAACACTTTGACGCATACGATAACACGGATGGGATCAGTAAACTGCTTTTAATAGGCTAAACCTTTTATTTTATTTTAAATTTTCTAATGTTTGTTTTGTATTCTATCATTTTAAGCTAATTTCCCCCCCATATTTGTAACGGTTGTTGGGGGCATATCCCGTATTTTTATATCCCATCGTTGACAGGTATAGTTTAATCACTTGCTTTTCTAACGTGCATAGGCTACACTAACGTGTGGTAAGCAGATCTAATTTCTAATTTTAATATGTAAATCCAATTCATATATCTAAAATACAAGTTAATGTGTAGATTTTAAAGATATACAAATAGGTCATATATACATGCATTATATATTAAAAAATGTATCATTACAGTATATTATATATTATATATGAATGTGATGACATATAGCTTATATTTATGAGGTCCAAGGAACATTTCCAGGTTTTGATGAATAGGCTACTTTATGATAATACTTTATATTTAAGCACAGCAGTTTTATTTTTACTTTTTAAGAACAGTGCCCAATTTAATGAACTTTTAAAAGCACATTTTAATTTAAACATTGACTTTTTTTTTTTTTTACCTGTAAGCACAGTACCGTGTTAATGTTCAAACTATTAATAATGTTTAAAGTGGCTGACAATAATAAATATTCATAATAATAAGAAATAATCTGCCACGTTTTTGAACTGTACAGAGCTGCAGCTGCTTAATTACACCTACTACGCTACTGTATTTTAATACCGGTCATTATGGTAGTACTTGAAGAGACCATTTTTTTCTGAAGTGGTACTTGGTGAAAAAAGTTCGAGAACCACTGTTCTAGAGGCTTCGGGATGAGTATCCCCAGGTGGAAATGGAGAACAAAGAAAATACAAAGATGACGGATGGAACGAACCAAAAAAAACTAGCCGGACTGACACTGAGCGATGACCTGAAGAAGTCCAGTGGCCGACTGATGGCTTGGTGTGTGCTTGTCTTAAGGATACATGTCCGCTACTATTTTATTATTATTTTTTGTGACACGGTCACTCAGTGGTTAGCATTGTCACCTCACAGCAAGAAGGTTGCTGGTTCGAGTCCTGGCTGGGTCAGATGGAGTTTTTGTCTGGAGTTCGAATGTTCACCTAGTGTTCAAGTGGGTTTCCTCCAGGTGCTCCGGTTTCCCCCACAGTCCAAAGAAATGTGGTTTAGGTTAATTGTAAAAGCTAAACTGGCCGTAGAGTATGTGTGTTAATGAGGGTGTATGGATTTTTCTCAGTACTGGGTTGCAGCTAGAAGGGCATCCACTGCGTAAAACATATGCTGGATACGTTGGCAGTTCATTCCGCTGTGGCGACTTCTGATTACTAAAGGGACTAAGCCGAAGGAAATGAATGAGTTTTGTATCAAATTTTGCAGTTGGATCAAGAAAAGTAAAGAAAGCTACATTAATCCTGATGCATTCCTGTGTCGATTTTTGGGATCTACTGTACTTATAAAGATCCCGGCGACCGCTGCTGTAGAGTGTTGTTTCACACTATACATGTGCTCTGAGGGCATGTACATTTTGAAAGCAATATTTAGCAACTTCCTCCTTCAGCTTTCATGTCTGCGGCTTTCGTTCGAGCATCCCAGAAAAGACACAGTCCATGTGATATTTTTTCCCAGCCGAGGCCGCAGTGAAAGAGACGGGCCTTTGTTTTGTTTTTTGTTTTTTTTTAAGATGGTGGATGTGATAGCAGCACAGGCAGGTTTCCCGTGGAGATTTCTGAAGAGGCTGTGCCGATGTTTGGCTTTTGCCCGCTTACTGTCCTTTTGTCACAGTCACAGGAGAGCAGGAGCAGCAGGCCGGGTCAGGAGACGACTTCCTGCTCACCCCAGTAAAACTATCATTAGCAGCTGTTTCCTAGCTAACTGCCATCCTGATTTACTGCTGGCACTGGGTAAAGGAGGAGGGGGGGCGCAGGGGAAGCCTCATGGCTCCTCTTTCACTCGCTGTCTGTCTCGCTTTCAGGCCAAAAGGGTAGACTGCTAAGCCAAGGACCCTGAGCTTGAAAGGAAACTTAATCCAATGCTTCTTTCCGTCCTGGAATTTATGCTCTTCTTGTGCTGTTGGGTGCGTCCCTGCTTTTGGAAAACACGACGAGATTTACTGCCCAGCTCCGGGTCTTTTTTAGAACCTACCTGCTTTTGCAGGACATACACATACAGACCTTTTTTGTGGTCACTTTTTTTAAATGAACAGTTATTTAAATGTGTGTGTGATTGAGAAGGGTAACAAACTGATAAACAGTTGAACCTCCTGTGAAATTTAAATTCTTTATTAAATGAATCTTTATTATTTGTTTAACGCTGAGCAGAACACATTTTTAAACACAATAGTTTTATTAACTAATTTCTAAGGTAACACTTTATTTTGATGGTCCATTTGAGTATTACAGGTAGTAGACTGTCTGCTTAATATCTGTTGATATGCTCCTTCAACAAACATTTAACTGACTATAAGAAACTTTGCAAATACATGTCAACTTCAGTGTTAGGAGTAATGTGTTACAAAAGTAATGTATTACAGTAACATATTACATTTTCCTGTATCGCAGTAGTGTAAGGCATTACTTATACATTTTCAGTAATATTTTACTCAGTACATGTTCAGTAACGTGTGCGTTACAACAAACTTTTCGCCTGCAAGACATTAACAAATAAAAAATACAGCTGTACTATTTCCTGTTGGTGATGAGTGAACATACGTGTGTGTTGTCATTAATCTCCCTCTGACTATTGAAACTTTTTACTTTGTACGCGGAATGATTTCAGCCTCTGAGCTCGAGGTCCGGGGCTATTGGCTCAGCCCGGATTACAGTAATGTTAAGCCCTAACGCGCAGCGGAAAATCGGCTAATAGATGAAAATGGCAGAAGACAGAACATTCGCGAGATGGACGTACGTGCATATGCCGTTATTTCACTGACAAATGTCGTAAGCGCAGTATTATAAGTCAAGAGCGCATTAATGTAATACGAGTGAACGCGCCGGTTTCCTCTGTTCGTGGACAAAACTCCTCGCGTGCACTCAAAACACTGGCTGGGCTGCTCACGTGCGAATGATCTGCTCTTGCTCCGTCAGATGATGCAGACTCACAATCTGTGCCTTGTGTCTCCTCCTCTTTTCGTGCTTTTGCTCTCCAGAGATCCTCCTGTTAAATTGTTATCCCAAGAATGTTGATATGGTTTATATATTGCTACACTATTTATCTACAGGTTAAGGTAAATTAATAAATACTAGTGTTTTTGAGTGTTAGGTATACTGCCTATGTTTTTGGCTAGTATTATTTACAATATATAGTCAAGCTAGTCACATATATTGCCAGATAACCACTTTACCTCTAGCATACTTTTAACAGATCATTTGTGAATCTGACTGTCATACTTTCTTGCATTGTCTTAAGCCTTCACGTTGCCAATTATATACTACATTGTTAGTATCCTGGATAGGTCACAGTCATTCTGCTACATCATATCGCTTTATACTGGATGTAAAATGCTCTGCAGTACATTTGGTCGTTTTAGAGTGTTACGTTCTAATTCTGTAGTTATTTTGATGAAAGTAACTAAAAAGTAATATAAGAGTAATGTAACATTACCATTTTGAGACAGTAATATTGTAATGAAAGGGATTACTTTTAAATAACAGTAACAAGTAATCTGTAATGTATTACAGTTTGGAAGTAATTTGCACAACACTGGTCAACTTACACTAACCCTAACCCCAACCTAACAGTCTACTTATGTAATGAGAATTAGTTGGCATGTAGATGCAATGTAACTAAAATTCAACAAACGAACCATCAAAATGAAGTGTGACCATTTCTAATAATGAATTTATTTGGTGTTTACAGATGACAGCATGTAATATTTTACTAGTTATTTTGCGAGATATTCAAGTGCAATTTAAAGGTTTAACTAGTTTAATTAGGTTAAAGGTGCTGGATGTAAGTTTTTGACTCATCTAAAGCCTAAACATATCATAATGTGTTTGCAGATATTTAAGAAACACGCTAAGTGAACACTCTTGTTTATCTGAAAAACTATGCTAAAGTTAGATATTCTGCTTTCATAATGTGTTATGTGATGGAGCGTCTGTCTTTGTTTTGGTTTTTTAACCCACCCAATACCACTTTAGCCAATTATATTTCAGCAGCCTTGGTTGCCTTGTTGGAAAACAGCAAATTTCATTCATTCATTCAGGAAGGCTCTAAAAGCATGCGCTAATGACCGAAATGCGACCTCCGGTGAACAGTAGAAGACCCCGCAATGAGATGCAGATTCAGAGTTCCACATGAGGTTATTAATTAGCAAATAATATAAATATTACAAACGTAAACATTAGGTGAGCAGGTTAAATTGTAACCCTGTGTCCTAACAAAACGCTACATGATGAGATTTGTGGAGATAAGCAATTTGACTGTTTGCATCAGACGCAACATGACAGAAATTTAAATACAGCCATTCAGAAGCACAGAATAGTGCACTCACTGCACTCCAACGAAATGGTAAGGTTTATAATCTACTCATTCATTCACTTTTAACCACTTTTCTGGGGCTTGGGCTGAGTCTTAGAAGAGAACCCCGGACACTTCCTCCAGCTCCTCCGGGGAGATCCCGAGGCGTTCCCAGGCCAGCCGAGAGATATAGTCCCTCCAGCGTGTCCTGGGTCTTCCCCGAGGCCTCCTCCCGGTGGGACATGCCTGGAACACCTCCTTAGGTAGGCGTCCAGGAGGCATGGGAAACAGATGCCCAAGCCACCTCAGCTGACTTCTCTCGATGTGGAGGAGCAGCGGCTCTACTCCAAGCTCCTCCTGGGTGACAGAGCTCCTCACTCTATCTATAAGTGTGCGCACTGCTACCCTGTAAAGGAAACTCATTTCAGCCGCCTGTATCCCAGATCTTGTCCTTTCGGTCATGACCCAAAGCTCATGACCATAGAATAGATTATAAACGGAATATTAAATGAGAAAACAGTGGGCGTGGCTTGTTTTTTCTACCGCCAACTGAATGGATGTAGTAAAATAGGCATTTCATTCTGAAAGATCAACAAAGGGGTTTTAAAAAAGTTATTTAAACCTAACAGACTCCTGCTCACCATTTCTGTTTGTTTTCAAAACTGATAATTGAAGCAGCGTTAGCTATGCCCATTACCTCAAAATCACGTAATCTGATAAATTAACTGAAAAGAAACAGGAAGTGCATTTTCAGAATTTAATTCAATGGGCAAACTTTTTTTAATGACATGCACAGATAAATTGTTCACTACAAAACTGGCAATGTGTGCTAACAAAATCATATGGTTAGTTTTCTTGGGGACTTTAAGGTTACATGCTGACTGATTGACTGATTGACTGACTGACTGACTGACTGACTGACTGACATGGCTGGGCGATGCATGAGGCCAGCAAACACTATGTAGTTTTCAGGTATGATGAACGCAGCTTCCATAATTATACTTTATTAATAGATAAAGGTCTATGGTTCTGCATACAATGACTCTATCTTGCTGGAGTTTATGTCTGTTTCACTTTACTTCAGGATGCATCAATGCCATTCTGTAGGTCTATTGGAGACTTTTATAAAAAATGTTATATATGTTGGAGACATATTCGTAACAAACGCACATTTCAGCAGTGTTTATTTGAGAGCCCACAAGAAAATCTGTGCTTAAGTAGCGCCTGTTTGAAGGGTGTACAAGACGTTTTGTACATGAACAGAGGAAATCGGTGCGCAAGCAAAGAGATTTGCATGCTCGTATTACACGAATGCGATCTCGACTTGTAATACTGCGCTCAAGACATTTGTCATTGAAATATCGCCATATAAAACATTAGGTCATGAATATTTATGCGAAAGTTTTGGGAAAGTCCTGAAATGTTTATAGTAAAAATGTGTATGAACTCTGTTTTTGCAGAACACGCATTAAGAGCTACATGCACACTTCCACATGAGGCCGTTGGCACAGTTGTTGGGTCAGGGGCTGGTGTTGATGACCTTTCCATATATTGCCGTGTGAGGCAAGTGGCCGCAGACAGCAGAAATGCAGGCCTGGATTTACAGCTCAGGGCGATTATGCGGAGGGGAGTTGTTCCTCTGCTGGGATGTACATTCCTGCTGATGGTTCCTCGTGAGCTAACCTATACTTAACCTCAGCTCCTTTTAGCTCATTCAGATCAGGGAAAGGACTCGCTCTGCCTCTCTGAACTCTGGGTAATTAGCAGGGTGTGTCTTTTTACGTATTCTGGGATGCACAGTTTTTGGATGCTTGTGCTTCCCAATGTAAAACTGATCAGAAGGGTTATTTGTTCATAATGCATATTTGCTTTGAAGTGGCTTGAAGAGTACTTTTTTTTTAACAGTAATTTCAACCAAACCACTAATAGCCATGTTTCCATCCACCAATTTGTATGTGCATTTTGGGACGCAGCATGAAAAAGGCTTGATGGAAATCTTAAATTGTCCGTTACAAAACTCATAAATGTGCTCAGTTGCTTCGGATACATTTACATATACATTGATTTTGAGTCTTATTTGGCCACAACTTTCTCTGTTTCAGCAAATAGAATGATTTTTGGTGACAAACCCTATTTTGACACATATTTTGGGAAAATGCTTTGGAATTTTTTAAAAACTCAACAATACACTCAAATTGACAACCCTTTTGTTATGTTGGTGGCTGATTTTGCCCCATTGACGTTCATTATAATGACATTTTTGATTGGAAAGCCATGACACCATATAATTAAATTCATGTTTATTTCAATAGCACTTTTGCAATGTAGTTTGTGTCAAAGCAGTTTAACATAGAAGTTCTAGTAAATTGAAACTGTGTCAGTCCAGTTTTCAGAGTTGAAGGTCAGTTTAGTTTAGTTCAGTGTGGCTGAAAATCCGAACACTGAAGAGCAAATCCATCGATGCGCTGCTCCACAAGTTTCAAACCAAGCAAGCCAATGGCGAACAAAACTTCACCAATTGACGAAAGTAAAGGAAAAAACCTTAAGAGGCTCAGTTGGGCACGATCATATCTCCTCTGGCCAAACTTCTTGTGCAGAACTGCATTCTAGGTGCCAGAGGCTGGAAAACGCTGGACGTCCATCGTGAGGAAGCTGCAGGTGAAGTAGGTCACAGGCGGGGGTTCAGACGGGATCAATGCAGAGACTCGTCTGTTACTTGGGTCTTTCAGGAATCAGTCTCATGATCTCCACTCCTCCGTGACCACCACAGCATCTGCTCAGGGTAGGGCCTGGTCAAGGATTATGGAGACCTCGGGATAATGAAAAACAGACTAACATAGATGTGGATGCTGTTCAAATTATAATGCCTTTTGGTAAGTGTTTCCGGCTCCGGTTGCCCTAAATAATGCAGACTAACAATCCTTTAGATGATTTGGATTTCAAAAGCATTTGTGTTTTATGTGTATGCTACCGCAAAGAGATGTGTCTTTATTCAGTTTTAAACTGACAGAGTGTGTCTGCTACCCGAACTGTGCTAGGAAGGCTGCTCCAAAGTTTAGGTGTCAGATCAATGTTAATTTCGTTGACAAACAGGTTTTTACTGACAAAAACTAGACGAAAGCTAAATAAAAATTAAGCGATGATGACGAAAACTATAATAAAAATATACTGACATTTTCGTTGAATGATAAAAACGAGACAAGAATGTGATTTGAGGGACGTTTTTGGAAAATATCTAATCAAAACAGTATGCACACTGTAAAAAGGCTTTTCATACTAAGATTTTTTTGTCTAGTTTTTGGTCCAAATATCTAACAATTCTCAAATCAAGAAGAGTTTTTTAGACAAGCAAAACATAATGTCTTTAAGAAATAAAATGAAGTGTGTTGTCCTTAAAAGAAGCAAAATAATGGGGTAAAATAAAATAAAAAACATTATCTTATGTCAAACGGAAAAACAAGATCATTTTGCTTATCCCATTGGCAGATTATTTTGCTTCTTTTAAGAAAATACTGACTTAATATTGACATATAATTTTTTTAATATTATTTGACATTATTTCTGTAAAAAAAATTTTTGCTTGGCTAGAAAATGTCTCTTGATATAAGAATTTTTAGATATTTGGACTAATAACAAGACAAAATATATAAAAGCATATAAATCCTGCTGAAAAATCCAGCTTAAACCAGCCTAAGCTGGTTGGCTGGTTTTAGCTGGTTGATCAGCTTGGTTTTAGAGGGGTTTTGGCCATTTCCAGGCTGGTTTCCAGCTATTTCCAGGCTGGTCTTAGCTTGTCAGGCTGGAAAACGACCAGCTTAAACCAGCTAAAACCAGCTTGACTAGCCTAGTTTAAGCTGGACATAGTTGGTTTTGGCTGGTCAAGCTGGTTTTAGCTGGTAAACTCCCAGCCTGACCAGCTAAGACCAGGCTGGAAATGGCTGGAAACCAGCCTGGAAATGGCCAAAACCCCTCTAACACCAGGCTGGTCGACCAGTTAAAACCAAAAAGCTGGTTTAAGCTGGATTTTTCAGCAGGGAAAGCAGTAAGTAATAAAAGCATTTTTTGCAGTGCATGTACCGTAATTCTCACACATGTGCTTTCAATTGTTTTTGTGCTAGTTAGCTTGTTTGCTAGGCAATAACAGGTTTGCAGTCAGACAGAATCAGTAAAGAAACCAAAACAGCAGCTGTCTACTGAGGATGGCATAAATAAAAGGAATACGTGTTGACAAGCATTTCTGTGAGCAGATTATGAGATGTCTGCAAGTCTGAAGTGAATTCTAAGACATTTTGTCCACTCATAGCACAGGGTGATAATGGTTCTTTGTTGTCTGCATGTGTTGAGCACTTCTGTTGTCTTATATCAAATCCACAATATTTTGAAAGGTTATCCTCTCAAAAGTGTATATATTCTGACATATTAATAAAAAAGATGTAAAAATTGGCTTTGTAACATTTTATATGTAAACATACACTAGGGGTGTGTCTTAGTCAGCTCCCTTGTTCAGTAGTCTTTGCACTGATCAGACTGTCGGCCATTTTAAGTGCTGTCTCAGTTGCAAAATTCTTCCAGTGTACTGAAACGTTTGCACCCTAAAAAATAGCAATGTTTATTCTGCTTATAAGGTGAATAATTTAATCAGTGCAAGTTAATCCAGTGAAAACAAAAAAAAGGGTTTGTTTTGGTAATCTTCACTGAAATCTGCTTATTTGCTTCCACATTTAGAGTAGCGTTCCTTCTGTTGACATCAACCTGAGGGTTTCCATATCAACTGCATATTAATGCCACATACCTTTAGTTTGCTATGAGGGAAAGTTGCACAAAAGAAAGCCCCGCCCCCTACTTAATATTCCACATCAGCTGGAAGTACATCAACTTACTGAAATAAGTCTCAGCAACTTCCGGTTCACGCAGACTTTAACG
>CAIGQZ010000276.1:2194655-2207654 GCA_903798205.1 Danio tinwini
TTATATTATATTATATTATATTATATTATATTATATTATATTATATTTTATTTAACCACAAAACCAGTTGTGCCAATTTGTTTTTGAAATTGACATTTATAACATTTTTATAAATAAGTATTTATTTATTATAATAAACTATTAGAAAATATGGAATCTGATTCAGAACAATCTAAATATTGAAAAATATATACATATTACTTATCAAAACTAATTATATATATATATTTATAAAATATTTATTTTATTTATAGGACATTTACAAAATTTCTTCATGAAATGTGATCTTTTTACTTAATATTCTAATGATTTTTGGCATAAAAAATGATATAATTTGCACCCATACAATGTATTTTTGAGTACTGCCAAAAATATACCCATGCAACATAAAACATATAATCACATATCATCATATATTATATTGTCTTTTATCTTAAATGGGTAACTCTGTACAGAGGCTATTGTTGGTCATTCTTTCTCTCTTTATATGTGTTTAATGCTTCTTGAACAACAGATCTATAAAAATATTTTATGGAAAAACATGAAGACTGAAGATGCTGAACATTCAGTAATAAATAACTAAAGAAAGAAAGCTCTTGATAGTGTACGTAATATTTATGATGTTATACTATTATTTTTGGATGCATTTTTTTTATTAATTCCATACTAAAATTCAGCAAATATAAACAAATAACTCAATAAATAAACAATAATAAGTCTTTATTTCCCTCACAGCTGTATACCCAGGTCCACTTCTTAAAACCATGTTTTAAGTAAAACCATGTATTTTAGCGCCACCCTGTGGTGATTGCGACAAATATTGATTAGAATTTGAATACATTGTAAAACAGCATTAACCACACGTTTGACAGAAATGAGTTAACTTTAAAAAAGAGATAACAATAATTATGACATTACATGGCAATGTAAAATAATTCATCAATATAATGGATGACAAAATATTCTCCTGCGTTATTGGGATTCCTGGTGTAAATAACAGCTTAAACCAGCCTAAGGCCTGTTTGGCTGGTTTTAGCTGGTTGACCATCCTGATTTAGAGGGGTTTGGGCCATTTCCAGGCTGGTTTTCAACATTTCCTAAAAACAACTTGATCAGCCTGGTTTCAGATGGACATAGCTTGTTTTGGGTGGTCTCCCAGCCTCGCTAGGAGGGTCAAGCTGGTTTTAACTGGTCATCTCCCAGCCTGACATGCTAAATCCAGACTGGAAATGTCTGAAACTAGCCTGGAAATGGCCAAAACCCCTCTAAAACCAGGCCGGTCGACCAGCTAAAACTAGCTAACCAGCTTAGTCTGGTTTAAGCATTTTTTTTCAGCAGGGATATATATATACTTATTTTTATACTACATTATAATCAGTCTTTATTAATCGCAGGTCTTGCAAACACAACAATTACATTACTTTTCATTTGATTGTATTGACCTTCTTGACCTCAGGGTGCACGTTTTTTGCTTTTGTTTTGGAACTTCCGTTTCAGTTGTCTATGGGAGAAATGACTAAGAATAATAAATGACAAACTACTTACTCTACAAACAAGTGTGTTCATGACTACACTTAAAACGTATAATAACATCAAGCAGCAGATTGAGACGTTTTTGAAGTCTGAAAATCAAAGGAAGTGAATGAAACCGGAAGTCTTGAACCAAATAGATTCCAATGACGCTCGCTTGTATGTGAAAAATAAGGGTTGTTGCTAGATCAGATGGTTTCAGCCGGAAGTTAGCGAAAATTATTTATATTCTTTATTAAATTTCCCATTAAATGTATTTTATTACCGTCTACCCCCAACCCTTAACCTAATAATCACAGTAACATAAAAACAGTAGTTGTACCAAGTATTATTTATGTTACAAATATTATTTATGTCATCATGCGTCATACAGCTAAGTGAAGCACTGAGTGCTTTGCTAAAAAACTAGATTAAAAACCTATCTTTTTAGCAAAGCATACACTCAGTGCATCAGGTTTTTTTGCATCTCGTTTATATACACTATGAACAGCAGCTACGCTAATTATTCTCTTTATTCTCTATTTCCACCTGGGGGTGCTCATCCCGAGGCCCTCAGACTATGCAGCGCCACTGATGCGATCCTAGACCAGCGACAAGATGATCCCAAGGTCTTCATAATCCTGGACCAGGCTGTATCCTGAGTAGCTGCTGTGGTGGTCATGTGGGAGTGAGAGCATGAGACTGATTCCTGTGATGCTCCAAGGACAGGCGAGTCTTCGCTGAGGTCCAGCTTCCGGCGCCTAGACTGCAGCTCTTCACAAGACGTTTGGTCATAGGAGAAATGGTCATGCCCAACTGAGCCTGGTTTCTCTCTAGGTTTTTTAAATTCTTCACTTTCGCCAATTACTGAAGTTTTTTCCTCGCCGCTGTCGCCACTGGCTTGCATGGTTCGGGATCTGTAGAGCTGCGCATCGATGGAATTGCTCTTCAGTGTTTGGACTCTCAGTAGTGATTATTAACCCACACTGAACTGAGCTAAACTGAACTGAACTTAAACACTGAAAATTGAACTGACACGGTTTCAATTTACTATAATCTTCTATGTGAAGCTGCTTTGACACAATCTACATTGTATAAGCGCTATACAAATAAAGATGAATTGAATTGAATGTTATCTAATAAATTACCCAATAAATAGTATTTTTTTAATGTTTACCCCTACCCCAACCCTAAACCCAACTGTCATAGTAACATTAAAAACAGTAGTTGCACAGAGTATTATTTATTCATTCATTCATTTTCTTTTCAGCTTAGTCCCTTTTTTAATCCGGGGTCGCCACAGTGGAATGAACCGACAATTTATCTAGCACATTTTTACGCAGTGGATGCCCTTCCAGCCGCAACCCATCTTTGGGAAACATCCACACACACTCATTCACACACTACGGACAATTTAGCCTACCCAATTTACCTGTAGCGCATGTCTTTGGACTCTGGGGGAAACCGGAGCACCCTGAGGAAACCTGTGCGAAAGCAGGGAGAACATGCAAACTTCACATAGAAATGCCAACTGACCCAGCAGAGGCTCGAACCAGCAACCTTCTTGGTGTGAGGCGACAGCACTACCTACTGCGCCACTGCATCGCCTGAATATTATTTATGTTATCTAATAAATTATCAAAAATATTTTATTTTTTAACATCAACCCCTAACCCTAAACCCAACCATCACAGTACCGTAAAAATATTAATTATTGTTATACAGTGTCAAAAAATGCTGCTATACTGATGTGCATATCGCACTTGCGGATGGCCGCGTATCCTATCTAGACTGTCAAATAAGTCTGCTCAGTCCAATTCTATTGTTATTTATTAACATCCACAACTCTCTAGTCTTTTTTAATACATGTCACCCGAAAACCACATCTCTTCCTGTTGTCGTTCCCACCCCTCTTCATCCTATTGGTTAATTCGAATATCAATCATTCAATCTCTATGACATAGACTTTACCATAAATAAGGTCAGTATATTAGAGTCTAAACTAGGGCCGTTTTAGCTTTTTTGCTCACTTGAAACCACAGTTGATATTCCATCAAACTGTTGGCAAAATGACAAAAAAGAGACAAAATGTCAAGCTAAATCAGGGTAGAGAATGTAGAGAGGGGGAAAAAAATCACAATAAAAAGTTAGCAGAGGCGGTTAAACGAAACCACACATTCATTTGGAATGAGAGATGAAATGACACTGAGGCTGTTGTCATTGGAGGACTGGAGGCCAGCCGTGTGTCTAATGTATAATTACACTCAGATTTGCCCGCGGGACACTGAAGAGCCCATGGAAATATGTAGTTTGACTGGTCCCATGGCAACACCCGGGTCAGAGAGGACATATATTTTTTTTGTTTGGGCATTTTGAAAGAAGAAAAGAAAGCAGCTTTTTGAGAGGGGGAACTGCCAGGAGACACAGCATGCTATCACATGAAGGAAGACTTCATTACACTTGGTAGTGGGCCGAACAGTAACAGTAACCTTTGAAATGAGCGGTAACCTATTGACTTTCTAATACACACTTGTGGGCCTGTTTCTGACGTCCTGTGGAATGTTGCTGCTGCATGGGGCGTTTCTGCTCCTCTGTGCCTTCGAGAAAGAAGTACAATAGACGTATGTTTGTGAAGTGATATTATTTAACATATTTAACTACTAGATGATTGTTGCACACTAAATACAAGTTAAATTCTCATTCACACACACACACTACGGCCAATTTAGTCCATCTTATTCTCCCCTATAGTGCAAGTGTTTGGCCTGTGGGGGAAACCGGAGCACCCAGAGGAAACCCACCCAACACAGGGAGAACATTCAAACTCCAAACAGAAATGCCAACTGGCCCTGACCGAACTTGAACCAGCAAGCTTCTTCCTGCGAGGCAACAGTGCTAACCACTGAGTCATTGTGCCACCCTATGTTATTCAATGTTTACCTTAATTGCCAATTCTCCTACACTCTCAGAAATAAAGGTACGCGAGCTGTCACTGGGGTGGTACCTGTCAGGGTTTTGCCTTTTTTTCTTATTTTAGTTCTTTTGTAATGTCTTTTATTATCCACTAGATGTCGTAATTTTTCATTTTCTCCTTTTTTTGTAGTCGTAATCATTGTCATTGATTTCACATGTGCCTTGTTTAGTTTTTTGTATTTAAGCACTCTCAGTTTCTTGGTGCTTTGCTCAGTTATTGTGGATCCAAGCCTGTCAACCACTGTGAGTTATTCTTTTGTAAAAATACGTCTATGACTTATATCTTTGAAGTTTTTTGAGTTCTACTGTTCTGGTGTTTTTTGCCTTTTTGAGTTTTGTATTTTTGGAGATTGGATGACTCTGTTTTTTTGCCTTACTTAACTTTTTATTTATTATTGTATATTTTTGTCTATAATAAATCCCTGTAGCTCAGTGCTTGTGTGACTCACCTCTCATGCCAGAGACCCAGGTTCTAGCCCCGTTCCTGACAGGTACCTTTTTAAAAGGTACACATTTGTACCTAAAGAGTCCATATTGGTACCTTTAAAAGTATATATTAGTACCTCAATTTTAGGAGGAACACTTTTGTACTAATATGTACCCCTGAGGTATTAATATGGACCTTTTAGGTACTAATTTGTACCTTTTTAAAGAGGTACCACCCCAGCGACAACTCATACCTTTTTATTTCTGAGAGTGTAAAACAAATAAGCAAAATTATTTCTACAATATTATCATACACACACTGTATAAAAATGTTGAGTTCCACTAAATCGATTAATGTTGGGACAATATGAAGGAATTAAGTTAACTTGTTGGTTTTTACAAATTTCAAGTCCCTAAGAAATCAATACTAACCGTTTGATTTTGTTAGCTCACATTGCCAGTTTTGTAATAACTCTCCCCAAACACTTCCCTCATGTTTCTGAAATATCTACTTTAGTACATCATTTCTAGGGGTGTCAGAACTCTGTCCTGGAGTTTAGCTCCAACTTGCCTCAACACACCTGCACTGATGTTTCTAGAAAGCCCAGCAAGGGCTGGATTAGCTACCCCAGGTGTATCTGATTGGGGTTGGAACTAAACTTTGTAGGACACCGGCCCTCCAGGACCGAGTTTGGGCCCCCTATTCAGGTCACAGTAGAAAAAATAAGCCACACCCACGGTTTTGTGATTTTTTTAATATTCCATTTCTTTAATAACTGCGTCACGATATGACAAAAATAACAGTCACAGCTTCTGGTTCATGGGGACTTTAAGTGGATTGGCATTTCTGTGTGGAGTTTGCATGTTCCCCCCATGTTCACATTGGGTTTCCTCTGGGTGTGTTTCTCCTACAGTCCAAAGACATGCACTATATGCTTATTTCACACGACCGCCATTTTAAACCACGAAAGTGAGGCTGCAGTGGGAAGAAACCCTAAAGTATTGACCTTAGTCTTTAATGCGGAAGTGTGCTCGTTTTTGCGATTTTTGTATTAGAACTTCCGATTCAGTTGCCTATAGGAAAAATGAATAGGAATAATAAACGGCTGGAAACGGTCAAACTACTCGCTCTACAAACAAGTGTTTGCATGATTATACAGACAAAATTGAATAATATAATAGGAAAACATCAGTTTGCAACATCATGGAGCATAACGGGCTGTTTTTAACCTCTAAAAATGAATGGAAGTAAATGAGACCGGAAGTATCCAGCCAAAATGATTCAAATGGCTGCGCCCGCTCATACGCAGAGAATAAGGTGAATAGGATCAACACTGTAAACATTGCAACAACATGCTGTGGACTATAAACCTCCAGCTTTTGCTGCAACATCAAAATGCAGATATTGTGTAAACATCATTTTAATATCATTTAGTTCAGTTTAATTTAAACAATTAAAAGCATATTAGGCATCAAACAACGTCACAATCTCTTTAAGAGTGATACGCTTAAGTGTCCTCCTAGACTTCAGTTCATGGCAGCAGATAAACACCATGGGGACACTTCCTTGCCTCAGCCTATGTAACCCGGTGAGCGATTAAAACAGTGAAGTTCTCTGTAGCACATCTTCATGTTGTCTGTAATAGTGTTGTCCCGGTACTAAAGTTTTAAAAACGTCCATTTCCCGCTAAAATTTAAGCACTGTTGAGCGCGCTCAAACACAGCTGATTTGCCGTAGAATTCACCAGTGCTCAACAGAATGACTATGAAGGTTATTTATTCACCACTCTTCACAGATTGAAAACACACATAGACGGACATTGGAGCGTTTTAAAGCCGTGAAGATCAGTCGATTCATCAGCGCATCGCTCATCTGTGTTTGCGCCCAGTAAACAGCGGTGAGTTTGGTGAACTGATGACCTTCACAGCCAATCACAGTGATTTCTGTTGAGCACGTGAACACAATGGCCAATCAGCACTTTTGAGGAACTCCATGAACAGTGTCTTAAATGTTAACGAGAAATGGGAGTTTTTTTTATATTTCATTACGGAAATTCTGTATTGTGACAGTCCAATATATTTAAAGAATCAGTTCATTAACTTGAATTTGATGAATGGCATCTAAGATGTGTGTTTGGAAAAGAAAACGTTAGCTAAGTAGTGCCATTTCCCTTAACTTAGCTGAAAATGAGGTCAGATATCCCTTTTTTATTTTCACTATTCATTCAGAACGGACCTTCGGGTTGCTCGGAAGGTGGTGAAATAATAAATTTGTCACTTTCTCTTCGCTGATAAGATATACAGCCAGGTACACAACATTCCTGTGTGACTCAGGCTATACTTCCGGGTTTCTTCCCACCGCAGCCTCGATTTCGCTGTTAATAATGGCGGCCGCGTGAAATCAGTCTATTGACCTTACTCTTCAATGCGGAAGTGCGCTCGATTTTACGATTCAGTTTCCTATGGGAGAAATGATTTCTCTGTTAGCATGACAATACAGACAAAATAGAATAATATAATAAGAAAACATCAGTTTGCAACATCAAGCAGCAAAACAAGCTTTTTTTTAATGGCTAAAAATGAATGCATGTGAATGAGAGCAGAAGTCTCGAGCCAAAAAGATTCAAATGGCTGCGCCCGCTCATACGCAGGGAATGAGGTGAATAGGTGAATTAAATAAACTAAATTGGCTATCGTGTACTGGGTTGCGGCTGTAAAGGCATCCGTTGTGTAAAACACATTTTGGAATAGTTGGCGGTTCATTCCGCTGTGGCGACCTCTGAAATGGAGAGCTGAAGGAAAAATGAATGAATGAATACCAAAGCTTGTAAAATCTGACTTATTAAGTTAATCTACAATTAAGCTCTGTTCACTGAAATATTAAATAAATGAAATGTATTTATTTAAATGTTTGCCACACTTGAATAATAACAGAGATGTCACCTTGACCACACTCAAATGTTTGTGACAATTACAAGGTGCTGCTCTCAGCCGGAGAGAGCTCAATTTCAATGCGCATAAATTGCCCCTGATGCTCTTCAGCGTGTTTATGGAGACTGGCAGAGATGCTGTGGAAATTCAATTTGGTACCAGTGCATAGGATTCATGTACTGGAAAAAAAAAAGGAGGCAGGGGAAAACTTGACCTTGTTTACAGCTGACTGCTGCTAATCTGCCAGTAAATAAAGGAAATCTAATTTAATCACTGCAGGTGGAAAGGGTAAAAAAACTGACCAATAAGCATCATGCTTCTTTGGTTGATTTAGCAATTACAAATATTTTACTAAAGTGTTTAATGGGTTAGTTCACCCAAAAATGAAAATTCTGTTTTTAGTTACCCTGAAGTTGCTCCAAATTTCAGAGATTGTCGTTTACTTTTAGAACAAAACTTAGGATAGTTTAGACCAAATCTGATCTCTGATCCTCCATACAGCAAAATACAGCAAAAGTCCAGAAAAATTCATACCTGGCAACATTTGTCTTTAAATAAGGAATATTCAATATAAAAATCAAATAAGGAGTATTGGAAAGGAACTTAATAAAATAAATAAATCTAACAAATTCAAACAAATGTAATGCAATACAGTAATAAACATGAAAGGAAAATTCCAAGACATATCTGTAATTCATTTAGAGAAGGAAAGTGTATGAAGAAGCTTTTCATTCTAGTGTTATATCATGCTTAAATATACAATTATTTACAAATGATACAATTAGTTCAATAATTCACCCAAAACTAAAAAGTTTGTCAGCCTCTACAGTTGAAATCAGAATTATTAAACCCCCTTTGGATTTTTTTGTAATTTTTAAATATTTCTCAAATGATGTTTAACAGAGCACTGAAATTTTCACAGTATGTCTGATCATATTTTTTCTTCTGGAGAAAGTCTTATTTGTTTTATTTCAGCTAGAATAAAAGCAGTTTATTATCTTTTTTTTTTACATTTTAAGGTTGAAATTATTAGCCCCTTTAGGCTATATATTTTTTCGATAGTCGACAGAACAAACCATCATTACACAATAACTTGCCTAATTACCCTAACCTGCCTAGTTAACCTAATTAACCCAGTTAAGCCTTTAAATGTCTATTCTATAAAACAGAAATTAGGGAAAAATAATGAGGCTGATAATTCAGGGGACTAATAATTCTGACTTTAACTGTATTGCGATTTGTAAATTTCGAAAGTATTACATCGCTTTGAAAATGTTTATTATTACCATTCATTAAGTGTCCCCATACAGTCTGATTTAGTGCTTAGATCCAGTTGCTGCTTCGCATGAAATCACAACAAGCAGATAGGGTACAGTATGTCTACATTGGTCATTTACAGTGCATCCGGAAAGTATTGATATCGCTTCACTTTTTCCACATTTTTTTGTTACAGCCTTATTCCAAAATGGATTAAATTAATTTATTTCCTCAATTCTACACACAATACCCCATAAAGACAATGTAAACAAAAGATTTTTTGAAATTGTTGCAAATTTATACCCCCCCCCCGAATAATCACATGTACATAAATATTCACAGCCTTACATTATTTCTGAAACTGTAATAACATTTAAATGCACAATAAAACAGTTTAATTGCACATTTCTAAATAAACACTTTGTTGAAAAATAGTATAATAAGCACTTTGACAAAATTGTTGGGTAACACTTTGTTTTGATGGTCCATTTGAGTATTAGTAGACTGTCTGCTCAATATCTGTTGATACTGTTCCTTCAACAGACATATAACTGACTATAAGAAACTTTGCAAGTACATGTCAACTTACACTAACCCCAACCCTAACAACAACCTAACAGTCTACTTATAATCTAATGAAAATTAATTGACATGTAGATGCAATGTTACTTATATTCAACAAACGGACCATCCAAATAAAGTGTGACCAATAGTAGGACTTTTTTGTTGCATCAAAGATTGTGGTTATGATCATCATGCGACAAGCTAATGTAGCAAAGATTAATGCTTAATGTCACTAAAATGCAGTATTTGAACCTCATAAATTAATAAAAACTGAGGAGAATAACTGCAAAAAGCTCAATTTTTTTGAGAAAAAAGAACCACCCCGTTCAATAGGCTGGCTACACACATACACATACACACATCATATAGAATCCAATCCCACACAGAGCTCTCTAGTGGTGTTTTTGGGTTTACCTCCATGTGTTTGTAGAGGATCATTGTTACAGGAGCGTAATCACCACTGAAAGTACACAGAGCACATAATCACAGCCCCTCACGTCTAACGCAAGCCTGCCCATCCCAATGATTGATGACGGTGGCCTAGAGTTTTATGGGCTCAGTTTTATCCAGTTCTAAACCTTGAAAAGTTGACACATGAGGGTATATATTTAATAAAAAATGGCAACATTGGTTGTGAAATATTATTAAACATCATACACATTTCAGATAGTATAAATGAAATCTGAATTAATTATAAAGTTGCCAAATGTTTTATATAGTAAGGTGAAGAATCTAAGATTTTCTAACTTTTGTAAGACCCATTAAAATATAATAAATTCAGCACAATACACAAGTGAACATAATACATCAGTTCTATAAATAGATTTTAAGATAAATAGTCTGTTTAAAATATAGAAACAAGTTTACACTGCAGAAAAGTGATGCCCTTTTGCATCTTATTGCATTTTTGTCTTGTTTTACGGTGAAAAATGGATCAAGATAAATGTAAACGTTACATTCGATCAGTCTTGTTTTCTGAAAAAAAAAACATCAAAAGAAGTGAATTTGTTGTCTTAATGTGAATAATAAGTGAATTGTATTAATATGTGTCCTTGTTGTAGGTGTAGTGGCAATTTTCTTTAAGGAGGCTCTCTCAGTGGTCAAGAAGACAAATTCTTACCCAAAGTGTCTTTTAAGTTTTTATTCTTTGCAAAGAAGGTCAGACAATCATACAGCAACGCAGGTTTCTGCAGAGAGTGAGACGCCGTAACAGTGCGTTCTATTTTTAGTTTGTAATGCCCACAAGGTCACCAGTGACATAGAGGATGACATAGTTACATCAGCACTCAAACTTCATTTTTGACCATCTGTATCCCATCTGAACATGTAGTTTGTTAAATCACCATGTACTTATCCAGATCTTATCTGGTGATAAACAGATGTTAAAGTGGTCACACTTGGTCTAACTTAAACCGTATATCCATGGAATAATAAAAGAACAGACCTTTATAATGTATATAAATTAATATATACAATAAAAATAAGATGAATAAAATGAATTTCCACCACATAGGCATTTAAATGTGTTTAGTTTAGGACTGGACAATATATCATTTCAGCATCGATATCGCAATATGATCCAGACCTGTAGCCAGGGGAGGTTTAGGTGGTTCGAAAGACCCACCCACTACAAAGGTCCAGAATTTGCCCTATACATGAGCTCGTTTGTCCTATTTTGACTGCTATGCCATAATAAATTGTGCAAATAACCCTTAAAAGAAGACTTTAAAGGTGCTGTATGTAAGCTTTTGACTCTTCATACATACATACTTGTTTAACTGAAAGACAATGCTGAAGTCAGATATTCTGCTTTGAAAATGTTTTTTCTGTGCCGGAACGCTGTCTTTGTTTAGGTAAATATAACCTGCACAATGCCAGTTTAGCCAATTACATTTCAGCACCCCGGGTTGCCTTGTTGGAAAACAGCGTATTTCATTCATTCATTCAGAAAGACTCTGAAAGCATGCGCCTGTGACCGAAAATGGACAGTATCAGACGTCGAAATGAGACAGATTCAGTTTCACATGAGGTTATTAATTAGCAAATGATATGACTAAATAATTCGAACGTAAACATCATTAGGTGAGCAGGTTACATTGTAACCGCGTGTCCTAACAACACGCTTTGTGTCAAGATACACAGTAATAAGCAGTTTGGCTGTTTGCACCAGACGAAACATGACAGAAATGTAAATACAGTCATTCAGAAGCACAGAATATGCACTCACTCACGAAACGGTAAGGTTTAGAGTCTATTCAAACTCACATTGTTAGCATTTAGCACTAAATAATGCACACAAGGTTTACCTAAGGTGATCACTGTCAGGTTTCTGTTGTTCAGCTGTGAGAAATAGAAGCCCTTTCTAATATATCAATTTGAGGTGTTGGTAAGAACCAAAACTCCTTTTAATATGGAAAATATTCCCTCTATCGCATGTCGTTGCTTTTATTTAGAACACAGTGTAAATCACTCGCTCCTGTACTCAATCTGGCAACCCGCGCTTGCGTTTATTTTGATCCAGGAGTGCAATACCTAGTTCAACCACTGGGTGTCAAACTTACATACTGCACCTTTAACACCAAGCGGAATCCTGTATTGGCTGTCGCTTCAGAGTGACTGATAAAAGTTAAATGTGTAGCCACATTCATTCATTTACTTTTTGGCTTAGTCCCTTTATTAATCTGGGGTCGCCACAGCGGAATGAACTGCCAACTTATCCAGCATATGTTTTATGCAATGGATGCCCTTCCAGCTGCAACCCATCACTGGGAAACATCCATACACCCTCATTCACACACATACGTATACACTACAGACACTCCATACAGAAACACCAACTAGCGACCAAACCAGCGACCTTCTTGCTGTGAGGCGATTGTGCTACTCACCGTGCCACCGTGTTGCAGCCACATATAAATGACAATAGGCTACAGTTTTTAAACTTTAACAGATTGCTATTATTTTTCTTATGATATATGATGTAATAATTTTCTATTTTAAACATATTATTTCACTTTTCTTTATTATAAATCTTTAGGAAATATTTTGGTACATTAAAACGTGGTTATGATGACCATCCGACAAGCTAATCTAGCAACAATAGTGCTTAAAATGTCACTAAAATCAGACCTATCTAAACCTTATAATTAATGAGGCGAATAACTGCAAAAAGGTTCCTTTTTTAAGAAAAAAGAACCACCCCTTTCACCAGGCTGGCTATGAGCCTGTGATCAGCAACAGGCACATCGCAAGCAGTGGTGGAAAGAGGACTGAAAAATCATACTCAAGTAAAACCATTATTGGTAATCATACTCAAGTATACCATTATTGGTAATAATA
>CAIGQZ010000276.1:2209196-2223267 GCA_903798205.1 Danio tinwini
CTATCTATCTATCTATCTATCTATCTATCTATCTATCTATCTATCTATCTATCTATCTATCTATCTATCTATCTATCTATCTATCTATCTATCTATCTATCTATCTAATCACAAAAAAATAACAATGTTAGATTTTTCCAATATCATGCAGCCCTAGTTTAGTTTCTAAAAAAATACTTTGTTTTCATTTTGCATCTTAGAGGCTTCCTTGCATTTGCACGTTTTTATGTTGCTGTTTTTAATACCATTTAATACTTTATTGATTAATTAAATACTTTCTGCTTCAATTAAAGACTATGTAATGCCTTGTGATAATGCAAACTAAGACTACTTTAAACACTAACAACAAATTCTGCACACTTGCAAATTTATGCTGCACGACCTGCATGTGGTCAACAGGGGGAGACAGAGACTAAGCCACAAATACAGCATTTCCCATTAAATAAAGCAGTCTATATATTCTTTATTTGTTAAAACGGGCCATAGGATAGAAGAACAATGATAAATCATTTTTAAAATGATAATCATTAAAATCAATTCCCCAAAATTTAAATGAATGAGTTTTAAAGCTTTGTTTGCTTTCTTACTGTCACACTAGTTAAACTAACATCGTAGTCTACATTGTAAATTCGAGTATTACGATGCAACAACAGCCACAACATCTTTGCAAAGTTAATTCAATCCACCATCATAAAGTATATTACAGGATTATTTTGTAGTTTTACAAAATTAATTATTGGTTTGGTATGTATTATAGTAGCATGCTGCAACATTACATTAAGATTACAAATAACGTCAATAAATGTAATTCAGTATCTTATTTAATTCAAGGTCATTTGTGATCACGTGACTGTTACTCATAACCTTTGGCGGTTTAAACCTAGAGGAGATACAGCTGCGGATACTCACATCATATATGTTATTAAACAAACAAACAAAACAAAAACACGCGCAACAGTTATTATTTTTACATTACGTGAAGGTTGGGTGTAGGGTGGGTAATAAAACAGCTACAATTTCATTGGTACATTAATTAAAATATAAAGAATTATCGTTAACTTCCGTCTGCGCCTGTATCCCTATTAGCAACACCCCCCAGAGGAGGCTAAAAAGTAAGCATCGTAAGTTCTTGTTTGTTTGTTTTAAAGTAGTTTGTTCTAATGTTACTCAAGCTATCACATGACTTCTGAATAACTGGAATTTAGCACTTAGGTCAAACCAACTCTGTTTTATTTTATTTCCATAACAAATATGACTTAACGTTAGCTGTATTAGGGGTTAGTTTTTGTTCATCTCGCCATCATACCGAGAAGAGAAATTACATCTGTAAAGCACTTTGACAACATGCTGGTGGGTAAATTAATTACCATTTTTTTTCAATTTAGAACTAACAATCATATTTTAAAGTTGTGATGCTTGTGGTTATATGAAAGTTGTACTAGCTTTCAGTGAAATATGCTACATGTGATAGGCATGGGACGATAACCGTTTTCAAGGTATAACGCGGATTGGAAAAGTCAAGGTTTTCATACCGCCAACATTTTTTCTAATACCGTTCCTAAGGTATGTGTAAGATTTTTTTATTTACATTTTTTTTTAACAACAGCATCTCCAGCAGAAAAGATATCTAAAGATGCCATTTTAAATTGTAAATAAATCTGTGCTTTTGAAACTAATGAAGACAGCAGACGTCAATGATTCATTTTCATCATTTGGCCTGGCACATTCACTGCTCCAAAAAATTATAAATGTTTCTCAAAATAAAATGTATTGTGTTTTAAAAGGGGGAAAAACTTTTAGTTTTTTACACAGACATTTAAAAAGAATATATTTTAGAGCAGTAATCACAATACTGTGATACCGTGAAACCATGATATTTTTATCCAAGGTTATCATACCGTCAGAATCTTATACCGGCTCATGCATACATGTGCTATATAGTTACTGTACAATAAATCAACACACCTGCCCTCACTTTTCTCCCATTGTCCCTGATTATTCTCATCTCAAAGATCTTCTTAGGCCCTGTTTACACTAATACGTTTAGTTTTAAAGTGCATAGGTTTTGCTATGGTTACGCTATCCATCCACACTACGCCAGAGTTTTCGAGCCCTGAAAACAGAGCGTTTTGGAAACGCTGGAGAGGCGGTTTTCATTCTAAAACGCTGCTGCTCCGTCTTAGTGTAAAGCCGAAGTCACACTTGAGTTTGAGCTTGTGAAATTCTGTCGTACGACGCTGCGAAAAGGGGTGGGATTAAACGAGATTAATACACATTAAAAAAAGCGAGCGATTGCTGCATGTTTTAAATTTCTGTTAAGAGAGGTCATGTTTTGATCCTGGATTGGTCTCACGCAGTCAAGTGATTCAATTTCGCAGGTCAGAGTTCACCAAGCTTGAACTTTGCACTGCAGCAACCTGCGAAACTCCGACGCATGACCCAGCGTTTCCGGTCTGACGCATTCGCGTGCGTATGAATGGAAGTCTATGGGGAGAAAAGCCCAGTGTGACCGTGGCTTAAATGGGAGAAAACGGAGATATCTGAAAACGGAGGCGGGGCTGCAGACATTCGCCAATCTGATTGGGGCTTTTTCTCAATATTAAGTAGCCTTCACACAGTTCAGTGACAGTCCTGCATCCTCTCCTTGTAAGTTCAGACTTCGCAAGTTTGATATGAAAAACAAACCGAGTGTGTACATGGTACTTTATAAAGTCATTCACATCACCCTGGCTATGCTGTTTCACTTTCTTAACAATAAAATGAAAACATGACATAAGGAACTGCCTATTTTTATTTTGATATGAGCAACTTAACAGACATCAAAAATGTTGAGTCGTCGTGTAGCTGCATAATATGATCGTCATCTTCATGCATATTTATAACAAAATGGAGCCTAAAACATTACTGCCTCCTTTCATTTTCATTGAAAATACGAAACATACACTCTCTTTAATTGAATATCAGTTTTAATAAATAATAAAGGCAATTATAAAAGTATATAAAAAAAAATGCACAATAAGTTTATACAATAGAGAAAATAAAGGCAAGCAATCAGTCAGATGTGGTGTCCGCTGTTACATTAATTAGGATATTAACCTAACTTATATGCACTCAGCCAAAATACGTTACCTGAGAACAAGTAATAGATTCAAAAGACCAAAGTTGGGGAATATGTAGTTAGATATAGACAAGATGAATGAAATATCACGTTTAACAAATATAGTGAGATTAGATCCAGCGGAAGATCCGTGATCAACAGTCCGACGTGCACAGCTCTCATATGGGTATGTGCTCAACGCACGCTGCAGCGCATGCCAGAGAGTGTGTGTGTGGTCACGTGATGTGCATCTTCACTGTTTTAGTGTAGACGGAGAGCTGTTCAGAAACGCTGGGTGAAACGCTAGTGTGGACGCGGATCGTTTTCATTCTAAAACGCTGTTTTAAAACTAAAACGTACTAGTGTAAACGCGGCCTTAGTCTGTAATAAACTCAGATTGGCTTGTGTGATTGTTGCCTGCAGTCACTGTTCTCTGATGACTATGGCACACTGCAGGTCCATCGAGGTGATATGAGCGCACCTGTGTCACCGATACATTTGTGGAATGTTGTACAGTGAGAATCTGTCATGTTTAGAAGCACAAACAAAATCATGTACATTTTCGTGAATGGGGAATGTGCACAGCTAGTGTTTTTAAGCAAATGATAAACTTCCGGTGAAAGCTTAATGTGACTATTTTCAATTTCAAAAGGTTCCTTGAACAGCATCGATGTTGTAATGTTATTACTATACATTCAGTTAAATAGACTTAAGCATTCATTTGGTTGTAAAAGGAGATGAAAGACCATGTAATCGCAATAAAATATGTATTTATATATTTGTATATGAGCAATTCCAGAGTTATGGATGTGTCATTGCAGTAAAATCTCAAAACATAAATTGACAGAGGAGGTATATGTTAACGTCATATTGAAACATCTGTTTATATTTTCCAAAACAACTGACCACAGAGTTGTGGAAGCAGAAAAATATCAATCTGTAAACATTTATTATATTTTAAATGAGGAAAATCAACATGCATTATGGATGTGACGAAAAAAGTCTGCGAGTTTACAGTCTACAACATACTTTGTAGAAATTCTGTAAATTAAATTGCACAATTTAAAAGAAAATATGCCAATTAAAAGGATGAGAGTCGGTTCTCTATAAAACAAACATGATTGATTTTATTTGATTTAATATTTTTGCATTTATGAGGAAAAGGCTTCGTTATGGATGTGACATCTCTCCGTTATGGATGTGACATTTGGAGGTTGACATTTGCATGGAATTGCTTATATATTTATCAGCAGATGACTGATTTTTATTTCCCAGAGATGGGTTGCGGCTGGAAGGGCATTCGCTGTGTAAAATCGTGTTGGATAAGTTGGCGGTTCATTCCGCTGTGGCGACCCCAGATTAATAAAGGGACTAAGCCGACAAGAAAATGAATGAATGATTTTTAAAGAAATCAAAACTTAAACATGGCAATTTTATAATGGAAAGACAGTTCCCCACAAGCAAATTGAAGCAATAAGGGTGGCTGGCTGAAATTAAAAGTGTGTGCATATCCCCTATTAGTTTACCACACAAATTTTGAAAGACTAGGAATTGGGCTAGGCGTTACATGATCAGTTAACCAAAAAAAATGGGTTATAATTGTTTCAACCCCTTGAGTTCTTTGTTTATCTTCAGAACACAAATGTATGGTGGCCGACAGAGCTTAACAGGCTGCAATTTAAGGAAACAGGTTCAATTACAAAAAAATAGCAGCAAATCGAGAAATGATCTTCATCCTACACATTTCTAAAAAACTTGCTGCATTTTCACACAATGCAAATAATTAATAAAACAGGCTGTATTTTCTCAGAACTCAACAGGAATGTTTCAAAGAGACCCTAAAATGTGACGGACCCAGTTACTGTATTTAGATTAGGGCTATTTAAGCTAATAAATACTAAAAACACATCTGGATATTAAAATAAACAAAAAAACTCACCTTTCAAAGATATCCTACAACTTGACTGAGCAATAGTCACAGCACAGCGGCGTCCGTCACGTTTTTGTGTGAAACATGTGTATGCATTGTGAGGATTTGCAGCACGTGTGCTTTCAAACGGATAAAGATCTTTTCTTAATTTGCTGGCGTATTTTGTAATTGTATGTGTTTTTTTTTAAATTGCAGCATGTTAAGCTCTCTCAGCCACCGTAAAAAATACTATATTTTAGATAAAATCCAAGAGCTTATTTATCCCCCATTGACAGCAACTTCAAATTTCAGAAAAAGAATCAAAAACACTTCATGTGACTTCAGTGACTTCAACTGTAATCATACTAAGCTCAAAATTCTATTAATTAATTGCATAATTTAAACTTTTGGGTCAATTATGCCTTTAGTTCAGGTCAGAATTAGGAGAGAATTATATAGTAAATACAAACTGCTGTCTGTTCCAATAATGTTATTGCTGTGAATGATATGCAGATTGTCTGTATGCAGTTTATTGATTAACCACAACATTAAACCCGCTACTTTCATGTACTGTAGGTCCTCCTCATACTGCCAAATTAGCTCTTGAACATCACCTTTCAAATTGGACACCAAGCCATCAGCAGCCAATACTTTAAAATCTGCAAAGTTGGGCCTGTGTGGATAGGAAATTTTGCTGGAGTCGAAAACATCTTGAACTGGAAAATTCCGGAAAGAATTGTATGCAGCATGGCATTGTGCATTATCCACCTGAAACGATGGAAGGCCACTGGAAGGGACACCATTGCCATGAATGAGTCTACGCTGTCTGCAATTTAGGTAAGTGTAACCACTTATGTAGTTTCGTGACGCCAAACTACATAAGTGGTGTAGGCAGCAGCAGTTGAGTCACTGCAAAGACTATAGATATACAAAGGCAGTTCATTCATTCATTCATTTTCCTTTGGCTTAGTTCCATATTTATCAGGGGTCACTCATCAGATTGAACCACCAAATATCCCAGCATATGTTTTAAGCAGCTGATGTCACTCTAACCGCAACCCAGTACTGGGAACCACCCATACACTCTTGCATTCACATACACACATACACTACAGCTAATTTAGTTTATTCAATTCACCTATAGCGCATGTCTTTGGACTGTAGGGGAAACCGGAGCACCCAGAAGAAACCAATGCATGGGGAGAACATACAGACTCCTCACAGAAATGCCAACTGGCCAAGCCAGGACTCGAACTAGTGACCTTCTTGTTGTGAGATGACAGTGCTAATCACTGAGCCACCCTGCCACCACAAAGGCAGTTCACTTGCATTGTTATTAATGGGGAAAAGCACATAGCTCAGTATTACCGCTACAACAATGGAAGTACTGTTTTTTGGTCACAATAGCCAATCGTCAGTGTTTATAGTTACGTGCTTCCGTTGGGGAAGGGTATGTATAGATTCGCTTGTTTGGGCAACTAAAAAAAACAAATCATGATGAAGTTTATCAATAGCTATTTGTTTCTTTTTGATTTTATTTAGTTTGTCAGTTTTTTTAAATGTATATTGTTTAAATGTATGTTGTCAGAGTCAATGTTTAGCCCCTTTCACACATACAGTACAGGCTTTTCTGGAACATTACTGGCAATTTTTTGTAAAAGGATCATGTGTGAACAGGTCCTTTTTTTTTAAAAAATACCGGTAAATTCATTCTGGCAATTGAAGATGTTTTAACATTACCGGTAATTTCCCGGAATGCTGCTCTGTGTGAATGCAGAAGGAAAATTGCCGGAAAGAGCACGTTCACGTTTAGTATGCACTGACTTGAGACGTATACTCCGACCAACTAGACAAATTCACATCCATGCTATTTATGAAAATAAACAACTTTAAATCCTTCTCCAGACACATTTAGCTGCTGCTAGTCCTTAGTATCAACTATTGAAAAAAGTATCAATAAATTGCTTTTGATAAACCACTGTGAGTTTATCTGCCAGCTCTATGTGACGTGCATGCATGTGAAGGAGCACTCCTGTGAGTATACATGGGCCAGTATAAGATTTTTTTTTTTGTAACCCTACCCCTTCCCCCTGGCCCTTGAAACAGAGCGTGAAGGGGAAGGGCTTCAAAATTTACCCCTAAAAAATGGGACAGCACTACAACGCCTGCACACGTCATTATATGTCATCGCAATCTCTTACTTCATATGAGATTGACGATAGCAACTGCTGTAGTTATTCCATTTGCAGTATTTTTTGGTATTTATCCTCAGGAAATCACTGGAGGCAACGATATCATGTTATCATAAGTATATATTCTGGCAATAAGCTCGGAACTGTACTGTGCATTTACACAGTGACCATATTCATCTAAACATCTGTTTGTTGTAAAAATTCCTAATAATGATAAAAAAATACTAATCTTCTGACCTCCGTGTGCAGCCATGCTGCTGTTGTAGATGGTTTGCTTTTGGAAATTTTCTTACTCATTGGTTTCGAGTGTGGTCCTGAAAAATGTCTGTTTGGAGGGCTATCTAGCCCTTAACCTTAGCCGTACGCCTTCAAGCTAAAAGAGAATTAGGACACCCCTACCCTTTCATGTGAACGTGCAAAACAAGGGGTAAGGGGAAGGGCTAAGGGGTAGAATTGGGATTGGGCCTTTGAAAGTATGATAACCTTGGATAAAAATATCATGGTTTCATGGTATTGTAATTACTGCTCTAAAATATATTATTTTTAAATGTCTGGGTAAACAGCAACATTACACATACCTTAGGAATAGTATTACAGAAAACTTTGGTGGTTTTAAAACCTTGACTTTTTCAAACTGCAATATACCTTTAAAACTGTTATTGTCCCCCCTTTGCAAACCAAACAATTTCATTCATTAATTTTCTTTTCAGCTTAATCCCTTTATTAATCTGGGGTCGCCACAGCGGAATGAACCGCTAACTTATCCAGCATGTGTTTTACGCAGTGGATGCCCTTCCAGCTGCAACCCAGTACTGGGATTCACACACATACACTACGGACAATTTAGCTTACCCAATTCGCCTATATCGCATGTCTTTGGACTTGTGGGGGAAACCGGAGCACCCGGAGGAAACCCATGCGATCACAGGGAGAACATGCAAGCTCTACACAGAAATCCCAACTGACTCAGCGGAGGCTCGAACCAGCGACCTCCTTGCTGTGAGGCAACAGCACTACCTACTGCGCCACCTTGTCGCCCGTCTCATAATGTGTTTATGCCCTTATAAAGATTTTCATGGTAATTTTATATTTACCGTTTCATTTAGGGAAACTCCTGAGATAAATACGATATATCTCTGAACTTTATTAATAAAGCTATACAAAATGCTGCGCTACCCACCTCCTTTATTCAGCTGCAATGACTTTTGGGACTTCTAGAGCGAGTTTGGTGCTCAAGTCTGCATCCATGCGTCCTCGAGAACTTTCACGCGTCCTCCGTTCTCCGCAAGATCGCTGAAAAATGCATATTGAGAAACAGCCAATGGCAAATCAATGGTGATGAAGAGTGTGCTCAACAGGACTTATGTAGCGGGAAATGGTTGTTTATAATCTGGTACCGTATTCCAGTATCATGACAACACTGCAAGAGCACAGTGCATACTACACCACTGAATATGAACTAAAACATGACGTTTTAAAATGTCTGTAAAGAGCAAATTTTGTGTAAACACTTTAAAACATATCAAGTAAGCCAAGATGTTTGTCCTCCTATCAGCGTGTTCCCCTTGGCCTTCAAATGCTAAACAAAATCCATCTTTTGCAGCAGCAGCAGCAGAATTAAGCCAAAGACACTGGACCGTTTTGAAAAGAATCCACTGTGACGATGTTCTTCCCCTTAAGATCCTATTTAGAGGTGGTTTGTGAGGATTAAAGGGTGTTTCTGTAGTTTTTATCTAGTATTTGAGCACTTGATCACAGAGGCGTGCCCTAATCCGAACATCAATGTGGCCCCATCAAGGCAATGGCTCGAAGCTGCCAAGTGACAATGGATCGTAAGGCTTGTTTGGGACCGGCTGTACGTGTGCTATTAAAGTTTCAGGCTGCTCGCTTTGATAGCTCTTGTCAAAATGTCTAATCTGATCAAATTCAGCCCTCTCCGCACGTTGAAGTAAACGCTGCATCAATGGAGATTACACCAGGAGCTTTTTGTTTTTGTTTTGTGAAGATTAGGTTAGCTTGGGTGAACATGAATAGGTTTGCTTATATGTATTAGCTAGAGCTGATTTATTTGTGTGGGATTATGAGTTCTGGTTTGCAGATAAGGCTTTCTGTTGGAGACATGATTAATAGCATGCCTTGGACTCCGAATATCAGATCCGATAAGATTGAAGGACCGCAAGCACGTCGAAAACAGGATTACGACAAGGCTGTCTATAATGTTTTGTAAACCTCACTGTTGTGTCATTGAAGCAGAAGGGTGATTGCTATAAAAGAAAGTTAACCCATGGCCAATGTGACAGCTGTGTGAATCTGTGTATGACAAAGTCCAGATGCTGGTAAACTTCCTGTTGGAGAGGAGTCGTGTTTCAGCGTTTTTTTTAGCTTGATGTGTGTCACAGGGGTCAATGCTGTTCAGTTTGGCCTGGACAAATCCCACAATAATTCCATAATAATAATCCCTTATAAGTAATGCATGCTGCATTTATTTGATCTAAAATACAGAAAAACTAATTGTTAAAATCGGTAAAACATTTTTTTTTTTTTTTTTTTTTAGCGTCATTACTCTTGATGTAACCTCACGGTTCGGATCACAATGTGCTTTTTGAGTCATGGATCAGATCATTTTTCACATTATAAAAAGGGGGGAGACAAATGTAATTTGCTTTCCATTTATTACAAAAACAGTAATGCAAGATACATTTGGTTTTAACACGCATAACTTAAAACCTGTAATTTTAATAACAATAAAATCAAGAAATAACCAGCTGAATAATTAATTACATAAAATATTCAGTGCTCTGAAAATGATCTTCTCTACTGTTGCTGATAATGTTAAATGTATACATTTAACATCATAATCTTGTACAACAACAATGTAATGTAATGTGTATTTATATAGCACATTTATCTTATATGGCCATACATCCAAAGCGCTTCACAATCATGAGGGGCATCTCTCCACACCACCATCACCAACCAACAACACCATATTTATTTTTTAAGTCTCATTTTCAATGAATGATTTAATAATTACACCACTCTTGTGTGACACGCAGATCACTCTTATGCTGATTTGATGCTCAACTATTACAATATTGAAAGCATTTAAATAGTGCAAACAATGTATCATAGCTATGTTACTTTAATTCTGTAGAATAAAAGCTCTGGTGCATTTGATAGTACATGAACAAAAGCACAAGCACATAAAAAATTAGCCTAGAGAGCCATCTGCTGCTCGATTCCAGAGAGAATTGCAATGCAATCTAAAACATTTCAATCTATGAATTAGGGTTGGACGATAAAATGGTATCATTATTTATTAACCAAACACCATTGTCAACAACGATAAAAGTTTGGTATGAAGTTTTGGTATGAAGCGCTAAAGTTTCATTAAAATGTGTCTGCTGAGCACGCACCTTGGAAAGAATGGCAACAATCTTAAAACAGGGTTTTTTCCTATCGCGACGTTTGGCTTGTGCGGGGTGTGCAAGTGCTCACATTTTCCACGTACACCTACTTGAAAAACATCTAAACTTTTCAGAATGCCGCTAACGCACTGCAATTCATGTAAGTAGAACTAACCAATCTGCTTCACACTTTGAATGGAATGTATACATTTCGGTAATAATGGCGGAATTACTACAAACAAACACAGAGCACCTAAACACTGCAGTGCTTTTTAATTCTCTTCATAAATAAAACATTGTCATCCTCTGAGAAATCAGATGATGGTTGCCTAGTTATAAAAGATGCCAGGGGAACACAAGCATAAAGCGCAGTGAAAATAGTGAAAGAAACCACACACTTTTCACATGCTTTTAGATGTAACTTGTGAATGGATTCGGGTTGATTTGTATCATCACCGAAAATGAGTGCCGTGACAAGCAGCAGTGAGAAAATTGCAAATAAAAAAGGATGTTACCAGAGTGGCTTTTTGGTTTCTTTTCTTGTGCATTCCAGCCACTAGCACTCCATCTGAAAGATGTTTTTGCATGGGGGTAATGTAGTCATTAGGGTTGGGTACCGAAACCCAGTGTCATTATGACACAGGTACCTATGTAACCGGTATGCACTGGACAGAATTAACATATGAATTTTGGTGCCTAATTTCAGTGACAAGGACGTAAGGTGCATTAAGAGGTACATCAAAGGGCACACATAGGTACATGTTGTGTCATGCCATCTCTAAACATTTCATTCTAATCCACTTTCAGGGACCGTCTGCAATGTTAGGTGGTTTTAATTTTTTGCTTAGTGAACACATGCATGTAGGCAACGCACGCACTACTGCGCAGCTTAGTGACTCCCTTCGGATTCATCAAATTTGCTTAAACTAATTGTTCTAAAGTATGGCTATATTTCAAAAGCAAGGATTCTGACAAAGCAATGTGGTATCAAATTCCATTAAAACAACACTCTTTCACCAGTCCGTACTTCATATTCTCATCCTATAGCTCAGTTTGTCACTTGGGCGTGATCAATATGTTCCTCAATGAAACTGAAAGTGCCGAACTGCAGTTAAAGTCGAAAAATAAAAAATTAAACACCTGAAATTACATGAAACTCCAGAGGAAACATTAATTAGCGTGGTGACATGACGTTAATAAATCTATGTGCTACAGTATATCATGTAAAACGGGATCATTAAAGGAACAATCAAAAAGCAACTCATATAAACACCTTATCTTATTATTGTCTTATTCAGATTAGGGAAAATAATTAGATTACTGATGTTCATGTAAACATAGCCACAAGCCCTAATCCTAGAAAAAAGGTGTTCCCTGATTTTGATGACAGCCTTTCCACAGGTTAGTAGTAAGCTAATGTAACGTTAATTTCATAATGCAAATCTTAAATTCATGCTAACAAACCAATGATTAAAAGAAATATATTAATGCAATTCAATTCAAATATATGACATATGAGTTGATGTATGCTTTAAACTTTAATTATATTGTTCAATTTAAATTATAAAAATATTTAGTAGCCAAATAAAAGATTTTTCTTACACCATCCACCATAATTTTGTGGCTAAAATGTATCGGTTTAGGCACTATTTTAAAATTATCAATTTAGCATCATTCTCGAAATAACCCTAAACGATACCCAACCCAAGTAGTCATTTAACTACCCTATACACTGTAAAAAATAAATCTGTAAAATTTAGGTAAAAAAACTGCAGCTGTGGTTGCCAGTATTTGACAGTTAAAAATATGGTACAAACCGTAAAAGTAATTTCTAATTTTTACTGTAAACTACCGTATTTCATACATTTATAGAGGTAATATGTCTGTATTTTCAATTACCAACATCTACACATCTTTTGTTACACAGATAGACACGTTAACACAGCCATATGCAGGTGGTGGTGAGAAAGTTACATAATGAACCTATGCTCATCACAAACATCTTTTCCCACAAGCAGAAAAGTGTATCAGTGTATAGAAGGTGCTCAGTGTCATTTACACAGCTACTAAACCCCAGTACGGTAACATGCATATAATTAAAGTCATGAAATAAACTTTGTTTATCAACATTAGATGTAACATAAATCTCTAATGTACATATTTGATGTGGAAACAACTAAAAAGATTCATAATATAGTCAACAAAAAGCATAAAAAGTGATGTGCTATGCAGGGAATTCTGGGAAAGTCAATTTATTATTCACCGTATATATTAAGGAAACATACTGTTAAACAGGTTACGGATTTTTACTGTAGCATTTTTACTGTTTTTTTTTTACTGTTGAAATCACGGCCATTTTTTACAGTGTACCATGAATGACAAAACATCAATTTATCATCCCATCCCTAATTTATTTGATTAATATAAAGTGTAAAAGAACTGTATTTATTTACAATAATATTACATTGTCTTCACTGACACTGACACTTTTAATCAATTTCATAATGAATAAACTATTATTTTTCATTCCATTTATCACAATAAATGATTTCTATTTAATATTCGCAATAACTCCAGGGCAATTATTGATTTTCATATATAGTGTTGTCGGAATAGCAAAATATCTCTTGTTCCAATGGTGTCTAGAAAACATCTGGCCATTTTGTGTTTTATTTCTCAGTCTCTGAGCAGTTGTTCATTGTAATTGTCGGTGAAACAACTCTTTTGGGGAGGTCAGGGGCATTACGACTGAAGGGGTGTTTGTCCCATTGGCAAACTTAAAAGAACTAATGTCTTTTTCTGGATTCTTGGGAAATCTCTGTCATATATACAAGGTTACGTGGGGGCTGGCGATGGAGTCAGTGGCTGTCCCAAGAGTTCACAACTGTGTACTCTGAAGAGGGGGGCTTTGAAAAGTGGCCAGGTCATCAGTAGGGTCAGCATTGTTTAGTCTGTCAGCTGCTCCCCCCACAGGAGAGGAGGCACCAGTTTTCCGTTTCTAAATGGCCAAGATTTATGTACAGGACTTCCAGTCTGTGAGATCACACGGTCTCGGGCTCCAGGAGTTCTGAGTGTCTCTTACATATCAGTATCTGAACACACATGTACACACAAATGCACACACACAGACCTTCTGGCACAAGACTGTTTTTGTAAGACGTGTAGACAGTGGTAAGCGAATCAATGACTTTTTCAAATAGGTTTTGATAGGTGACATTGTTTATGAGTTCAAATCCTGTAATTTTTTAAGCAGTAGTTTTGATCAGGACTGAGGTTGATTTACAGATTTTTATATATATATATATATATATATATAAAAATTTGTCAGTTCATCAGTGGCGTGAACAAAAATACTGCTTAAATCTATAACTACTATCTTACTTAAACAATGAAATCTTTTTTTTTTTTTTTTTTTTTTTTCATTGATTCGCTTACCACTGTCTACACGTCTTACAAAAACAGTCTT
>CAIGQZ010000276.1:2223667-2245241 GCA_903798205.1 Danio tinwini
ATGAAATATAATATTTTTCTGATGCGTTTTCACAGCAGTTTAATTTAGTGGATGTTTTCATCCCTAACACAATGAAGGGGTAATAAATTTGTCCAGTGTGTATTGTTGAGGTTTTTTTTTTTTATTCAAAGCATTTTCTCAAAATATGTCAAAATAAGATTTATCACCAAAAGTCATTCTGCTACCTGAAACACAGAAAAACTTGTGGCCAAATCAAGACACAAAATCACCCCAGTGTGGATGAAAACATCCCTAACAGTACATAAGGGTTAACACACGTCATGCAGTTTTATCTGAATTTGAATAAAAAAGGAGAAAATCTAAAATAAGACATTCAACTGAGACTGTTCAGCCCTCTATTATTGAAGTTCTGAAACTGGCAAGAATGGGTTACAAATCTTTAGTGCTCACCTTACTGGATTTGTCAAATGCTTTTGAAATGCACCAGATCCTCTTGTTAACCCACATGGCAATGGGCATCTCAGAAACCACACACTACAGTGTTTCAAAATGTACCTCACAGGTAGGCCCTTAAGGTTGTCTTGGAAAGGTAATGTATCAGTCACAACATATAGCTAATTAGGTGCCTCAGGGCTCGGTTCATGGACCACTTCTCTTTTCCATTTACATGGAGTCACTAGGGTCTGCCATACCAAAACATTGATTTTCCTATTGCAGCTTTGCTGATAACACTCTACCACTCAATCCAAACTGATGATCTGGCAATAGCTGCTGGCATAATTTGTGACATTAGGTTTATGAAAATCATAACATTCCAGACCACAAGACATAGCTCCTTGTCATTGCGGCCAACCCAGCATTTCATCACCTCTCCATCCAGTTAGGCACATCAACCAAAATGCTCCCAGACCTGAAAAGAACGTTTTACTTGTAATTGATGATCAACTGAATTTGACAGAATTATATATACCCTATTCAATAGCAACAGTCCCTTCCAATTTGAGCATGCTACAAAACTCCTTTTTCAAGCTCCTGTTCAGACAAGACTTTTGCAATGCAGTCTTGTCAGACCTTCCAGCCAATATTGTAAGCCTCTGCACCTGATCCAGAATGTGATACTGAGACATGCCAAAAATAGCTGACATTTATCTAAATTTCCCTTAATTTCCTACTTAAGACCACTACTTAAGGTCAGACTAAACTTTTGCAGTGCAGTCTTGTCAGGCCTTCCAGGTAGTACTGTAAACCTCTGCATCTGCTCCAGAATGTGAGATGTGCCAAAAAGATCTCACTTTTTTTTTCAATACTTAAGACCTTTGTGCCTTCCAGAAGCTTGCCATCTGCAAGTGAATGGCACATTGTGGTTCCTTCTTTAAAAGGCACAAAAACACTTTTAAGGACTTTCTCCATTACTGGACCCTGATGATGAAATCATTTGTCTAATTTGATCCAAACAGAAGAATATTTAGCCATATTCAAGAAACAGTTCAAGACATTTCTTTATCATCAACAATTGACCCTCTAACACTAGCACTTCCTATTCTGTTTTATCCAATTTACTATTTCCCTTTTTGACTTCCTTATTTAAAAAATATATACAGAACAAAACTCTAACCCTATTAAACATTTGCTTGAAATCATCTTGCACTCGCTGTGCTAGAATTTTGTAACACCAACATTTCAGTTTTATTCATAAGCAACTATTAGATAAGTTGTTTACTTAAACCAGTGGTTCTCAATTCCGGTCGTCTAGCCCAAGAGGTCCTCACTGCAGTCTGTAACCACAATGATGTACTGGACCAGGTCCACTACGTAGTGGACATTGTACCACCCACTAAGGTAACACCCATGCTACTGTGACTGTTGGGTTTAGGGTAAGGGGAGCTGTAGGCAATCATCCATTACATAGTGGACCTGGTCCAGTACATCATCAAGCTGTGGGCTGCAGCGAGGACTGTCTTCTCGGGCCTTCCTTCCTGCACATTTTGTATGTCTCCCTTATTTGACGCACAAGGATCTGTTCTTACACAAGGACAAGGATCTTTGTTAACGAGCTGATGATCTGAATCAGGTTTGCTAATTAAGCAAGACATACAAAGTGGTTTATTTATAAACTAATTTCGAGAGGATCACATGCTTATGATTGATCACGGCTGGTCCCGCATCAGCTACACATATCGCACCAATCAGACAAATACTCTCTATAAATAACCAGAGTTTTTCCACCTTAGTTATTTTCCTCTTGAAGAATCCCCCCTTCCACCCCTACTCCTTCCCCTTCTCCTGATAGTGCAGCTTGGTTGTCCAGTGGTTAGCACTGTTGCCTCACAGCAAGAAAGGCACTGGTTCGAGACCTTACCAGGACAGTCAACGTTTCTGTGCAAAGTCTGCATGTTTTCCCCGTGCTTGCGTGGGTTTTCCCGGGTTTCTCCGGTGTCCTCCCACCGGTCCAAATACATACAAGTAAATTGACTAATCCAAAGTGGCATCATAGACAAACTCTTAGTCATCTATAACTTATAGCTATTCCTAACACATTCACAAGCAGGGGAGTTCTTGAGACCTACCTGAGCTCAAACTCCCCTCTCGTCCTTCTAATGGGAGGGAGCCCCGGGCTCGAATATATTTTGAGCTCAGGGCTCTTTACGGGACAGCATGCCAAACACGCTTTATTATCAATCATCAGCTAAGTGTGAACTGTTGAAATGTACAGGGCTGAGGAGCCTGAGAACTGAAATTGAGAACCACTGCCCTAAACCAAGGGTGCCCAAAGCCAGTCTTGGAGGACCGGTGTCCTGCAGAGTGTAGCTCCAACTTCCTTCAACACACCTTCCTGGATGCTTTTAGTATGAGTAGAATGAGCTTGTTTAGGTTGTTCTGGTGTGTCTGTTGGCATTCTAGCTCCGCAGGACACAGGCTCTAAAATATTGTTGCTACTTTTTAACATAAATTGCATGGTTGGAACTACATCTCTTGACTTTTAACAAAGTTACTTGTTAGTATTCTGTCAACTTGGACAGATCTTGCTCTCAACCTATAATTTTCATTCCATATAAACTATTGTCGATTTGCGTCACTGCAAAATAATGGAGAAAAAAATAGTAGTCCTATCCCATGTTACTTCGAGCAATAATCTGACACTAATTAGATCTTAAGGGGATTAACTAGAAGAAGGTATTACACCCTCTGCATAATGTGATTGTTCTGTTGTTAAACCAACGAATGGTCAACAAAGTAATTGTTGTTTGGGGGAATAGTTGTGACAAACTGGTTTACTTTTCGAATGATGTGACAGTGAGTTGTGACATTGAGTGTAAAATGTCACTCAAATAAACCAAGGTGAATTTTAAAAGACATTAGAGGGTCTTTGCCTTATAAACAAACATACCTGTATAGAAACAGCTCAGAGTATCCTAGCAACCATGTTGCAATGTGCCAAGAACTGCTCCAAAACAAACAAGGAGTTGCATAGACAGAATCCTGTAACCAATCAAAACATTCTAGCATTGTGCTGTCAAGATTCTATGCCGCAAAAAAGTGTAATATTTCTTTCTAGGCTGCACGGTGGCTCAGTGGTTAGCACAGTCGACTTACAGCAAGAAGGTCACTTGTTCAAGTCCCGGCTGTGCCAGTTGGCATTTTTTGTATGGAGTTTGCATGTTCTCTCTGTGTTCCCGTGGGGTTTCCTCTGGGTGCTCCGGTTTCCCCCACAGTCCAAAGACATGCACTATACAGTAGGTGAATTAGGTAAACAAAATTGACCTTAGTGTATGAGTACATGTTAATGCAGGAATGTAGGAGTGTTTCCCAGTACTGGGTTGCAGCTGGAAGGGCATCTGCTGCGTAAAGCATATATCTATATATTTCTTGAATGTTTGAGTAGGGAGAGAACTGTATCAAAAAACAAAGCAGAAAATCCAAGCTGAAATCATGTAATTTCCCAAATCACCCTTATCAGTGAGCTACAAGCTTCAATATACAGTCAGATTTAACAACACATCACAACAGGATTATTTGATCATTAATATGAGATACAGTCTGTATTTCAGAGTCTAATCAGCTAGCAGAAATCAAAGAGAGCAATCAAGCACTCCTGCATTGATCTTGATAGTGATGCTTGACTTACTAGGAAAACAATCATCTTCGAGATAACAGCGAGTGTTGTCAATTATCTGGAGTTGTAATCTTGAATTTCATAGTTGTCTGGGTAATTCTTCCATGCAGCTCCAATTAGATGTTGTTATTTTTAAGGGCCAGGAGGAATCAATCACTGGCTGAGTGCCTCTATATTTTTAGACCTTTTTTGGCCCTTTTCAAGAAATACTCCTGCTGGTCCATAAACGGAAAAATGAGGCTTGTGTTTCAAAACGAAACACACATTGCACATTCGAGGGCTTGTTTAATATAATATCTGATGATGGATATTTTTCAAGTGTGGGATAAAGAGATGGACATGGTCAGCAACAATACTCAGGTAGGCTGTGGCATTGACACAATGCTCAATTGGAACTAATGGGCCCAAAGTGTGCCAAGAAATTATCCCCCACACTACACCACTACCACTAGCCTGAGCTATTGATTCAAGGCAGGATGCATCTATGCTTTCATGTTGTTGACACTAAATTCTGACCCTACCATCCTAATGTTGCGGCAGAAATCTGTGATGACCCCTGATAAATCAGGAACTAAGCCGAAGGAATATTGAATGAATGAAAGCGTAGTATTTTGGCCGTAAGGACTTAATTTATTTAATTATAAGGATTTTTAATGGGGGTCCCTGCTACCAGTCAGCTGTTTTTTGAGATGCCTTTCTTAGAGGCATAAAAATAGCCTTTTCTTTTGCACTAGGGAACCAAGGAATCAAAGTCTTAATCTGTGCCTAAGAATAAAATGCAGTAGTACAGGTAGTTGAGGGAACGTGTCACTGGAATAATAGAGAACACAAACACATTGTTAGGTGTCAGAAAGACGTTGTAAGCCTCAGGCACTGATAGGTGAAATACACCTGAGAATAACTGGTGACCATCTCAACAAGATTGACCCAAGTCTCTCTGCACAATCAGCCGCAGACGTGCTTTCACATTTGGCTTCATTTTAGATTAAATGGCTACATTTTATGGCCTAGTCAAGTTCCACTCTGCTTTTTTTATCAATCAAATAAAGTTCATTCATAAATTTATTCTGAAGGTTTTATCTATTCAAATGCTGAATAAACTGAATTTGTTCATTTTTTTTTATACGAACCTTTTTCAAAAGACTGTTATGATGCATTTTAAGATGCATTTTAAAATCTTTGAAAGCTTTTAATATTTAGATTTTTTAATGAATGCACATTTGTAAAGCAATACTTTGTATTTTATCATCTTTGCATCTTTTATTTATTAATTATTTTTTTTCGGCTTAGTCCCTTTATAATTCCGGGGTCGCCACAGCAGTATGAACCGCCAACTTATCCAGCACGTTTTTACACAGCGGATACCCTTCCAGCCGCAACCCAACTCTGGGAAACATCCACACACACTCATTCGCTATGGACAATTTAGCTTACCCAATTCACCTGTACCACATGTCTTTGGACTGTGGGGGAAACCGGAGGAAACCCACGCAAACGCAGGGAGAACATGCAAACTCCACACAAAAACGCCAACTGACCCAGCCAAGGCTCAAACTAGCGACCTTCTTGCTGTGAGGCAACAGCACTCATCTTTGCATCAAATTACGTATATTGGGGCAGCATGGTGGGTGAGTGGTTAGCACTGTCGCCTCACAGTAAGAAGGTCACTGGTTCAAGTCCCAACTGGGTCAGTTGGCATTTCTGTGTGGAGTGTGCATGTTCTCCGGGTGTTGGCGTGGGTTTCTTCCGGGTGCTCCGGTGTCCCCCACAGTCCAAAGACATGCGCTATAAGTGAATTGGATGAACTAAATTTGCCGTAGTGTGTGAGTGTGTATGGATGTTTCCCAGTACTGGGTTGTGGCTGGAAGGGCATCCTCTGCATAAAACATATACTGAAATAGTTGGCGGTTCATTCTGCTGTGGCGACACCAGATTAATAAAGGGACCAAGTCAAAAAGAAAATGAATGAATTAATGAATGATTGAACAACAACAAGAGCTCATTCAGTGCACCCTTTATCACTAAGCTATTTCTAGGTGATTAAATTCATGCAGAACTTTACAATTTCATTTTCAAGCTGCAAAGTAGTTTACTTGTTCCGTATGGATTTGGTAAAATGTTTCATTTAAAGGTGCAGTATGTAAGTTTGACACCCAGTGGTTGAACTAGGTATTGCACTCCTGGATCAAAACAAACGCAAGCACGGATTGCCAGATTGAGTACAGGAGCGAGTGATTTACACTGTGTTCTAAATAAAAGCAGCTACATGCGATAGAGGGAATATTTTCCATATTAAAAGGAGTTTTGGTTCTAACCAACACTTCGAATTGATATATTAGAAACGGCTTCTATTTCTCACAGCTGAACAACAGAAACCTATGACAGTGATCACCTCAGGTAAACCTTGTGTGCTTTATTCAGTGCTAAATGCTAACAATGTGAGTTTGAAGGCCATTTTACAGGACATTTATTGCCATATACTGAAAGCAGCAGCAGATCACCTCAGATCTTGAAAATACAATAAACCGTTTAAAATTGAACTTTAGGACTAAACACATATGAGGGATTCAGCATCTACATTTAATGATGTTAAAGAGGGTTAACATATAATAAATAGATTCTAAGCCTTACCTTTTCATGATTGAGTGCATATTCTGTGCTTCTAACTGGCTGTATTTATATTTCTGTCATGTTTCGTCTGGTGCAAACAGCCAAACTGCTCATCACTCTGTATCTCGTAACAAAACGTGTTGTTAGGACACGCGGTTACAATTTAACCTGCTCACCTAATGTTTACGTTCGTAATATTTATATTATTTGATAATTAATAACCTCATGTGTAACTAAATCTGTCTAATTTATGACGTCTGATACTGTCCACCAGAGGTCGCATTTTCAGCCACGGACACATGCTTTCAGAGCCTTTCTGAATTAATGAATAAAATATGCTGTTTTCCAACAAGGCAACCCAGGGTGCTGAAATGTAATTGGCTAAACTGGCATTGTGCAGGTTAAATTTACCTAAACAAAGACAGCGTTCCGGCACGGAAAAATTCATTTTCAAAGCAGAATATCTGACTTCTGCCTTGTTTTTTCAGTTAAACAAGTATGTTCACTCGGGATGTTTCTTAAATATCTGCACACATATTATGGTATTTTTATGCTTTAGAAGAGTCAAAAACTTGCATACAGCACCTTTAAGTCAAAATGAATTATAAATACTGTTTTGTATGGACTTTAAAGTAGGAATGCACCAAAATGAAATAAATAAATAAATAAAATTGATAATTGGTATTGAACGATAAATTTTCAAATCTCAGATTTTTGCTTAAAAACAAATCAGAATAAATTCATTCATACTGATGAATTTGAACATTGTATTTATTAAATAAAGTGCTCGTGTTCATACTTTAAGTAGGGATGCACCAAAAAAAAAAAAAAAAAAATCAATAATTGGTATTGAATGGCTAATTCCATACTAATTTAATAATAAAATTTCATACTAACTTCTGGATTACATACTGATTTTTTAATTTACTTATTTGCTTTTTGCCATTTTGGTCCAGTCCTCTTGAAAATCTGCCCTGAAAAAAAAAAACTTGGCCATGGAAAAACCTAATCAGTTCATCACTAGTGTTATGTTATGCTTGTGTGCATCTGTGTCTGTGTACTGTATGTGTGTGTTTGAGATTGTGTGCCTGTGTTCATCTGTGTGTGTTTGTATCTCTGTATGTACAGTATGTGTCAAACAGTACATTTGATGTCTGAACAACTGATCTTTTACAAGTACACTGCAACTGTAGAGTTTATACTTATTGCCAACAAGAGTATTATATTATATTATATTATATTATATTATATTATATTATATTATATAGAGTGACTATTACACCCTAAAGGGACTAAGCTGAAAAGAAAATGAATATTACACCCTATCAGCACAGTATTCAGTTGTGCAGATCAGAGAGTTTATTGAACTGTATCAGAAGATAAATGATTGATTTTTGACCTGTTGTCAAAGACAGACTTTATTATGTCTCGTGGGGCAGCGAGTTTGTAGTGTACAGTGATTATAACACATCTGCGATGTTAAAAAGCAACATGATATTTCCCATTAGAGTTCCGTGTGATTAACACTCGCCTGCTTGATATTCAAGAAACACATTAAGGATGAGATATTCAGCCTTTTTTTTCTTTTTTTTCCCTTTCTGTCCCTGCCCCAAGCTTCTGTAAGCTGAATACATAAAATATCTTGGTCCCTGGTGTCAGCACAATTAGCTGCTAAATAAAATGCCACTCTCTGTTGTGTGTGGCGTTTTAATTATACAAACTGGGTGAATTAGTGCCCCATTTAAGTGAAATAAACAGCCATGTTTGCCAAGACAATATTTCCCTAGAGGAGTGAGGAAAGAGGGCAAATTAGCTGAGGAAATTCTACATTTCAGCACATTAACTTGGAGGTGAATCAAAAGTAGTTCTCCTGGCAGTTTACAGGAAAAAGGAAACTTCAAATCGATAGGCCATAAATACTAGGAAGACAGTATTATAGCTCAGGAGACTTAAAAGAGTTCTTGGCTATTATGTCTAAGTAACTTGGTGGCAAAAGGAAAAAAGTATGAAGTATAAACAAAAGTAATTAAACGTGAAATTTTGTAAAAAATCTTGGCTACAGTGCACAACCAAAATGATGAAAAATCCAACACAGGATCATTAGGAATATGTACCCTGGGATACATTTTTTAAAAACCGAGAAATATGTGCTTGAAAGCATTTTGTATGTAAAGGTTGGAACACACCAAGCAAACTGTACCAATTTGTAGGCTGTAGAACAGTCATCTGAAAGGTTATCATAGAGTGTTATGTCTGATTTCATAAATAGCCCTGCACTAACACAGACTATATTTAAAATATTTGGAAGTAATTAGCGGCGTTATCCTTCTGTAGAAAAACATCATAAGAACAATGCTTATTGGCTCAATGTATTGCAACAGTCAGGGTTCAACACTAAGAATTTTTTCTTCTGGCCCGATCAAGCCAGTGGTTCAGGTTTTTACTTGCCCTGCCAAAATTTTCACTGGCCCCACCTAAAAAAATAAGTTAATAGCTATTTCTTAGCCACATATTTTAAATATCGTGTCTAAAGCAAAACATAACTGTATACATTTTTTTCGGCATAACTTTTATTTAAATACAATTAAAAAAAAAACAATTGTGACGTAATAACATTTGGAAAATAAATAAATAAATGAATACATAAATAATATACATACAGGGCTCGAAATTAATTTTCGAGCCCTGTATGTATATAAGCCCTGAGCCCTTTTTGCTTGGTAGCACCGGTGCACGCACCACAAATTTTGAGCATCGTTACATCAAGTTTTATATTAACATGTTTAACAGAAACTAACAAACTAAGAAACAAAAATCTGCATGCGCTCACCAGCCCTGCACGCACTGCTTGACGTGAATGAGATGACCTGAAGTAACGATAATAACTGTGCTGTTCTGGTATTGCACAGATGTTATTGACATAACTTATTATTTGCATACTTAATAGCAATACTGAGCTGCAATATTAGTTTAACATTAGGGGATGTATACTCTTTTGCGATGGTGAACGCGCTGCCAGTTGCATGACTGACAACATCGTGACGATCATTGGGGGCGGGCGGGCATTGCGGGATTAGTTTACTACAGCAAGCTGACATGTCAACTGTTTTAAACCATTCCTGAGCGCTGCGTTTGACATTTTTTGGTGCAATGGTGCATTCTGCATGAATGTTTCCTAAATCTGCGCATTCGGTGAAAATTTTGCAGTTAAAACTGGCACAGCAACCATTTTAATGTTTGCATACCCTGGTAGAAATCTATAGGCTATGTTTACAATTTTAAAATGCATGGCACTGTTCATATTTCTGCCGCGCCACTTAGCGCCATCTGATATCTGGTGTGCGAACCCCCCCCCCCCCCTCTTAAGTTTTTGCACACAATTGACATACAGTCTGAGCCAAATTGAGCTTTAGTGACAAGACTGCACTGGCTTCAAATCCTGTCCACTGTCCTGAGCGTCTCTTACGCTGGACCCGGGCCATCGTGCAGTCCTTATCAGGGCTTTACATTAATGCCCGCAAATTGCGGGTAGATTTTAGCTCTGGCAGGTTAGACAGACACCTCCACTAGCCACTTTGGCTAGCTGGAAATAATTTTTTAAATTGTGGTTTCCTAAAAGCAGGATTCGACTATAAGGATGGCCCAATATTCGTGCAATTGCAATCTTAGAATCGAGAAGCAGCATGACTGACAAATATAATCGTGTTCGTGCGAAAGAAAGCCGGTTGATTACAGAATGAGAGGATAATCACTCGCGCCAACAGCTAATGTGATGCGCGCTCCCGTTTCCTTGCTTGAAACAACCGTGCCTGAAACGCAACTGGTGTAATCGGTTCCCTTTCAAATAGACTAGACAAAAAGTTGCTCATGCACCCACAGTCCTGCTACTTTCAAGAGCTCCAGATTGATCTTTTTGTAAGCAGCACCAGTTGCTTTCGCTTTAACCATTATTTAAACAGGATATAGGATATTAACTTCGCATTTATGTGTAGTTAACTGGTGTTAACAGTTTTTTTTTTTGTTTTCTTAAAATGTATTGTATACAGCCATATTTTGCTTGTTTTGACATTATTAAAAATTTGTGGCTAAGAAATAATTATTTATTTATTTTTAGTGTGGTTAGAGATAAATTTGGTCTATACTTGAGCTCTGAAAAGTCCTGTGAAATAAAAACTAATTGTTATACAACATTATGAAACCATGACCCATGTGCTTATGTTCACTGAGCAAGCTCATACACAACATACACAAAAAGTAAAATCAATTAGGAGACATGTGGACATTCCACAAAATTTAAATCATGTAATTTTAGCATGTCAAAGTCAAATTTATGCATATAAAATGTATTTTCCCAACAACAAAATTGTGACTAGTGAAAATGGCGAGTGGCTAGTAATGTTGGAAAACTACTAGCCACACTGGCTGGTCATCAAAAAGTTAATGTCAAGCCCTGGTTCTTATTGTCGAGCCCTGACAGAGTTTTTGAAAGACCAAACATAATAAACACTTTATTGATATATTACGCAACCAAGCACATGTGGTCAGAACACAAATGAATCACAAGTAATGAAGTATTAAGCCAGGGATCGGGAACCTTTTTTCAACAAAGAGCCATTTCTGATTTTTTTTAGCAAATACCTTTTTTTAAAGAGACATTTAGATGTATATTTATCTTAAAATACCTCTTTAAAAATGCATGTGCTACTGTATTACTACTTTAAATAATGCAGGTTTAAACAAAACCTTAATTTATGTCCATGCACAACTCAAAAATAAACAAATATGAAGCATCACATGTTGAGCAAGTCCATGAATGAAGAACGTCCTTTTATTGTTAACAGAATTCTTATTCATTTTGCTGTACAAAAAATACAATAAAGAGGGAATTGTAATTGTATTTTCAATAGCAAACTGATTTCTAGTGACGGTTATAATTTTTTTTAAATGGTAAAATATTATTGAAGGAAGACAGCTGGAGAGCCACGTATTTTTGGTCAAAGAGCCATAGGTTCCCTACCACTGTATTAAGCTTTTCTCATTTGTGCTCTTCAGAAACCTATAGGTGACGTCACAGTTACTATGTCCATATTTATTACAGTTTATATGGTTTACACACACCACAAATTGCATGTAAATGCATCAACCTTGCACATTGCAATATTCACTACTCTTGAGTACTTTTACTTGTAGTAAAAGGGCTACTTTTTGTGTATATTTTGAGTAATATTTACAACAGATACTTTTACTCTACCTGTAGAGTAATGGTATGACCCACTGACCCACCATGCTGCCCTAATATATGTAATTTGATGCAAAGATGAGTGCTGTCGCCTCACAGCAAGAAGGTCGCTGGTTCGAGCCTTGTCTGGGTCAGTTGGCATTTCTGTGTGGAGTTTGCATGTTCTCCCTGCGTTTGCGTGGGTTTCCTCTGGGTGCTCAGGTGAATTGGGTAAGCTAAATTGTCCATAGCGAATGAGTGTGTGTGGATGTTTCCCAGGGCTGGAAGGGTATCCGCTGTGTAAAAACGTGCTGGATAAGTTGGCGGTTCTTACTGCTGTGGCGACCCCGGATTAATAAAGGGACTAAGCCGAAAAAAAATGTATGAATAAAAGATGCAAAGATGATAAAATACAAAGTATTGCTTTACAAATGTGCATTCATTAAAAAATCTAAATATTAAAAGCTTTCAAAGATTTTAAAATGCATCTTAAAATGCATCATAACCGTCTTTTGAAAAGGGTTCATATAAGTAATGGTATTTTTACTTGAGTATGATTTTTCAGTGGTCTTTACACACACACACACACACACACACACTGACATAACCGTTTTGCACTGCGGGAAATTCAGCTCGCAAAGACTTGTCTTAACAGAAATCAGTATTCTTCCACAAAGTCTTTTGCAAGAAAAACAAGAAATCTGTAGCCAAAGCAAGAAAAAAAAGCTGTGCTCTTAGACCCTAGACGGACTACATTCCATTGCTTCATTACTGCCAAACACATCCTTAAAGTCTCCCCCAAAAATGGTACAGGTTCTGTGTGTGTGTATCTCTCTCTCTTTCTCTCTCCCTTGAGCGGTGCTCAGCATGGCTGAATCTGCGTCACGCAGATTTTCCTCTTTTGGACAGTCACTCACATTATATTCACATATCTGAATAGTTTACTCTTTATTGGCATAGCACGTACTAATGAGATTTCTCTCTGGCAGTGATGCGCTTCTATCTGGCAGCTCAGCACATCCCGCTCAGACTGAACACTGCTGGAAAAGAAAGAGAGAGGAGAAAACATCCTTGTCTGCTTGTACACAGCTTTGCTCTGTTTTCAGTTTTCCATTAACAACTTGAAAGTATATTGTTAAACTCTGAAGAAGTTCTGTACAGAATTATTATTTGACTTTAATACTTTGATGTATTTGACATGGACACTTTAATTTGATCTCCATTTTTATGATGACAAATGAGAAATTTGCCCAATATATACACAAAATTAACAATAAATATAATTTATTTGGTTGAGTTTTTAGTTAATGTGGACAAATAAAGGGTACGGTGACTGATTTATTGCTCAAATATTTTAAATAATTCAGATGATAAAATTTATTCAGTGCATAAAAGAACTTAATCTTAAGTTTAAGTTGCACAGCTGTTTTTTAGGATTGGTAATACAATGGTTTTGCTGTATTTTAAAAAATATATATTTATTTATGGATCATATGGCAATATTACAGTAAAAAAGTATATATAATATCAATTTAAGCACATACAATGGTAATGTTAAATATAAAAGAACAACAACATACCAATAAGTAAAAAGGTAAATAACAATGTGACTTAAAAAACTATCAAATTGTACAAACTGTATCACACAATACAGTTTAGTTTTGCTGTATTTCTCCAATAAATTCTTATTCTATATATATATGGTCAATTCCAGCGTTATGGATGTGACATTTGCAGTAAAATCTCAAAACACAAATTCATAGAAAGAGTATATGTTAACATTATACTGAAATGTCTGTTTATATTTTTCAAAACAACTAACCAGAGTTATAGGATCAGAAAAAAAATCTATCTGTAAACATTTTTTTATATTTTAAATAAGGGAAATATACATGTGTTATGGATGTGATGAAAAAAGTCTGCAAGTTTACAGTATACAACATACTTAGCAGAAATTCTGTGAATGAAACTGCACAACCCAAAATAAATAATGCTAATCAAAAGGATAAAAGTTGGCTAATGATAGAACAAAATTTATTGATTCAATTTTATTTGACATTTTTGCATTTATGAGGGAAAAGCTTCGTTATGGATGTGACATCTCTACTATGGATGTGACAGATGTAAAATTGCCACTTGTGTGATTTTGTTAAATCAAATATAATTGTTTGAAAACATTAACAGAGATATTTTTGAGTATTTTTAAAGCACTGTAAAATACTTGCTTGCACAAAAAATGCAGAAATGGTTTCATTATATTGGCGAAAACATAATTTTTTTCATGGCAAGGTTGTAAATGTAAATGCATAGGCAAGCAAACATAATTTCCCCAAACATTTTACAAATTCTACCTTGTATTTCATATGCAACCATATCTGGCCCACTAATCTTTGCAGAGTTGTTGTAATCCAGTTCAATCCATTCAACGATTTTTGAGCATGGACTGCCTTTTTAAGGTTATGCCACATCATCTCAATTGGATTCAGGTTAGGACTTTGACTAGGCCACTCTAAAGCCTTGATTTAGTTGATCTTCGGGCATTCAGAAGTGGATTTGCTGCTGTGCTTTGCATCATTGTCTACATGTATGTAAATGTAATTTGCTCCGTTTTTTCCACAATTGCTGGAAAAGTTTGAAAATGCAGCTGGAATGTGCTTAAACAACCAGGCAAGTGCCACAACAACTAAACATTGCATTTCATATGTAGCCATATGTGGCGCAAAATAGTCTTGAAATGCATTTTATATCACCCAGCTGCAGTTTGCCTCTTGGCTGACAGTCCTGCATTCTGCAGCCTATAGCAGTCTAGCACTCCTCCTAAGATTCCTGTTTCCTCATACTTGTTTTCCTTGGCATTCCCTAGCCGACAATCACTGGCACAGATACTCATGATATCATGCCACGCCTGGCATGAGTTATCAGCCCATGTCACTTTCCATTCCCGTCGCATTGTCTAAAGTGCCACGGCCAACATGTCAAAACATATCTGTCTCCCCGCGGTGCGATCACGATGACACAATCATTTGCTGGAGGAGACAAGCGGCTTAAAGAGGCCGTTGCCGTAGTGCCGCGTCCCTGTTGGAGGTCCTGACCCTCACTCAGAATTATGGTCCTGTGGGTAAACAGAGGCCCGGGCCATCATGTCACCGGAGTTGTTCATGGAGCGATCCACTCTGTGTGGTTTTCTGATGCTTGTTTGATTGAGGATAACCAACTTTTTGGTTTTTTTGCATGCTGTTAAATTGGCATGCATTTTCATTTAGTTGACTTTCATTGTAACACTCGATGCCTGGGGCTTCTGTTTGTAAATGTGTGAAATAATTATGGTTGTTTTTTTCTTTCAAGAGTACAAATGTACTGTATGTGGGTGTTTATGCAACCTTTGTGTTTTTTTCGCGTGAGTGTTGCATTGATGGTTGAAGAACAGGTTATGTGACAGGTTTAACAGAATTTTTTAGTGCACTCAAAAAATGAGTTTAGCTGCTTGTTGGTTGCTTATTTAAAATAAAACTATTCTTACGTTTTTTAGGGGACAACTTAATTGTTTTATGTTAAAAAAACTAAAGTAAAATAATATACAATACAATATAAAATATAAACTAATATATATATATATATATATATATAAATGAAAAATAAAGCGAAGTAAAACACAATACAAAAAACTGATGTTTTTTAAAATACTAAACTAATCTAAACTAAAATGATAAAATAGAAACAAAAAAATGAAATAATAAAAATAAAATAATATATATCAAATAAACAAAAATAAATAAAATTAAGTAAAATACAATACTAATGAAATAATAACTCAAATAAATAAATAAATAAATAAATACAATATAAAAAACTAAAATAAAAATAAATATAAAATAAAGTACACTAAAATCTAAACTAAATTAAAATATAATAATACACTAAAATAGAATGAAATAAAAATAAAGTAAAACAAAATATAAACTGTACTAAAATAAACAAAAATTAAATAAAGAAAAAATAAATAATAATAAGCAAACAAACAAAGAAATAATAAAATAAATATTAGAATGTTTGTGTGTGCATCAATTTTAAAGCGAAAGCACACTTTTCAAGCAGAAAATGTTTACATTTTCTTCAAATTGTTTTTGGTGTAACTTACAAACATTTCATTTATTCATTTTCTTTTCGGCTTAGTCCCTTTATTAATCTGGGGTCGCCACAGCAGAATGAACCGGCAACTTATCCAGCATATGTTGTTTTTATGCAGCAGATGCACTTCCAGCCGCAACTCATAAAACATGTGAAACTGGGAAACATCCACACTTATTCACACACACACTCATACACTACGTTCAATTTTAGCATACCCAATTCACCTGCACCACATGTCTTTGGACTGTGGGGGGAAACCGGAGCACCCAGAGGAAACCCACGCGAACACGGGGAGAACATGCAAACGCCAATTGACCCAGCCAAGGCTCGAACCAGCGACCTTCTTGCTGTGAGGCGAATATGCTACCCACTGCGCCACTGTGTCGCCACAAACATTACAAGTGCAGTTTATACAGGTGCATCAACACTTTACGGTTAACATGAGCAATAATAATTAATTTTGAATGTTATATTTTTTATAGCATGATTGATTTTCTTTTAAAAAAATGTGCTTTTTTTTGTCATTTGATAAAAACGTGATAAATCACAAAAAATGAAAGGAGTGCTATTTTTAAATATTATGAATAAGAGATGCTTTTACTTTTTAAATATTTCAATGTTTTATTTACAGTTGAATGGCTAAAGTTATTAGCTTATTCTTCTGGGTGCTCGGGTTTCCCCCACAGCTAAATTGTCCGTAGTGTATGTGTGTGAATGAGTGTGCATGGATGTTTTACAGTGATGGCTTGCAGCTGGAAGGGCATCCGCTGCGTAAAACATATGCTGGATAAGTTGGCGGTTCATTACGCTGTGGCGAACCAAGAATAATAAAGGGACTAAGCCAAAAATAAAATAAATATGTAATTTCTTATAACTAATTACTTTTTGTCTGTTAATGACAATACATAATGTTTTTACTATAGTTATTTTTTTGCAAAATACTAGTATTCAGTTTAAAATGCAGTTTAAAGGCTAAGTTAGGTTAATTAGACAAAGACAAAAGTAATATTGATCTTAGCAGTTTTACATTTGTAAAAAAATAGATAATTTATTCCAGCTAATCTTTAAAGAAATAAGACTTTCTTGAAAAAATAAATATTAAAGAAAAATATAACAAAATATTGAAGAAAAATATAGTAGAAACAGTGAAATTTTTTTTGTTCTGTTCAACATCACTTGGAATATATCTGAAATACTATTTCACAGGAGGGCTAATAATTTAGCCTTTGACTATGATTTAATAAAATGTTGTAGTTACCTAAATAACTGTAGTTTATTTTTGTCATTTTAATTAGTTTTTGTATTTGTCCATATTATCACTTTATTATATGCCATTTTGTAAAGTTCATTTATATATTCTATTTCATTTCTATTAAAATGTATCATTTTTTCTTCATTTCTATTTTGATTTGACTTAAAATTGTTTACTTTTATAACACTAAATCAAAATTGTATATGTGTGCTAAATTGTTTTCCTTCAAAAGTAATACATTATTTTATAAATTTCATATTAAATCAAATGAAAGATCCAAATTCATTAAATAAAGTTGAACTAAATTTAATTAGTTTGTTAAAAGTCAGATCATTAAATTTTATATTTATTTGTTTATATCATACACTCACCGGCCACTTTATTAGGTACACCTGCCCAACTGCTCAACGCAAATTTCTAATCAACCAATCACATGGCAGCAACTAAATGCATTTAGGCATGTAGACATGGTCAAGACGATCTGCTACAGTTCAAACGGAGCATCAGAATGAGGAAGAAAGGTGATTTAAGTGACTTTGAGCATGGCATGGTTGTTGGTGCCAGACAGGCTGTTCTGAGTGTTTCAGAAACTGCTGATCTACTGGGATTTTCATGCACAACCATCTCTAGGGTTTACAGAGAATGGTCCAAAAAAGAGAAAATATCCAGTGAGCGGCAGTTCTGTGGGCGCAAATGCCTTGTTGATGCCAGAGGTCAGAGGAGAATGACCAAACTGTTTCCTACTGATAGATAGGCAACAGTAACTCAAATAACCACTCGTTACAACTGAGGTATGCAGAAGAGCATCTCTGAACACACAGCACGTCCAACCTTGGGGCGGATAGGCTACAGCTGCAGGACACAACACTTCAGTGTACATCTTCTGATGACTACTTCCAGCAGGATAACGCGCCATGTCATAAAGCGTGAATCATCTTAGACTGGTTTCTTGAACATGACAATGAGTTCACTGTATTCAAATGGCCTCCATAGTCCTCCATAATCCCAGAGCTCCTTTGGGATGATTCGCATCATGGATGTGCAGCCAACAAATCTGCAGCAACTGCATAATGCTCTCATGTCAATATGGACCAAAATCTCTGAGGAATATTTCCAGTACCTTGTTGAATCTATGCCACAAAGGATTAATGCAGCTCTAAAGCAAAAGGGAGTCCAACCTGGTACTGGTAAGGTGTACCTAATAAAGTGTCCGGTGAGTGTGTATTAAACCAACATAAAATGAGTACAGAGATAACTTGAACTTGATATACATAGTATATTCTTACTTAGATTTTTAATCTTGTTTCTAGTCCAAATATTGAAAAATTCTTAAATCAAGAAGCATTTTCTAGACAGGCACAAAATATTGTCTTGTTTTCAGAAGTAATGTCAAAATTATGTGAGGTTTTCCTTAAAACAAGCAAAATAATCTTGTTTTTCCATTTGCTTACCCCATTGACAGATTATTTTGCTTGTTTGTTTGCTTAATTTTGGCATATTATTTCTTATGACAATATGTTTTGCTTGTTTAAAACAATGTTCCTTGATATAAGGTTTTCTATATATTTGGACTAGAAGCAAGACAAAAAAAATCTAAGTACGAAAATCATAGTGTAATAGATTTACATGTAAATATACTAAGAGGTAATATATACATTAAGGTCTTTGACAGATTATTTGTCATTAACTTTACTGACTCTCAAGACGTCTGTCACGGGCAGGTGTCAGTTAAGCCTCTTGAAATAAAACAGGCAGAGTAAGTTGTTAATATTTTAGAGTAGATGTCATGACTGTATTCACCTTTGGTTCAACTAGGACCTTCAAAGGCCGACTTATTTTATGGGTTACCACCATAAAGCCCAAGGAGTTTTACCTGCACACATGGATGACGTTGGGGAATTCATTGTTCCCTGCCGGTGAAGGGGTTTATCAGGGTTCAGGGGCATGAATGGAATGTTTCTGTGTTGGGCCCCGCAGGGTGAATTTACTGAGGTGGAGCTGGATCCTGCTAACAGCCAGAACACGAAGCAAAACAAAATGAAATAAACTAAACTAACTAAAAATAATAATAATGATCATAATAATAATGTTAAATAAGTAAAACACAATGTAAAATAAAAACTAAACTAAACAAAAAAATGAAATTAAATAACAAACAACCCAAACTAAAATAAAGCTAAATAAAATATAAACTAAACTAAAATAAATAAAACAAAACATAAATGTATATTATAAAATATATTATAAAATAAATCTAACATAAAAAATGTAAAATACAATACAATATAAAATAAAATAAAATGAAAAATAAAGTAAAATACAATATAAAAAACTAAACTAAACTAAATTCAATAAAAAACACATTAAAATAAAATGCAGTGCAGGGTGCTTAAAAAATACCACAACATTGAAAATCTGTATTTAATCAAAGAAACCTTGGGTAATAAATCAATGAAGTGAAGTGAAGTGAAGTGAAGTGTATTAACAAAACTTTTTTACAGTTGAAAACAAGTTCATGTTCAATATGACCCCCTCCAGACACTCGAGTGACATCAACCTGAAAGTTGTGGTATTCTTTTTGAATCACCCTGTATAACATAAAAACTAAAGTGAATAAATAAAATACTAAACCAATAATAATTAACAAATAAAGTACAATATAAAATAAAAACTGAACTAAAATACAATTAAATGAAAAAACAAAATATATAATAAAATACAGTAAAATAAAAACTAAACTAAAACAAATTAAATAATAAACAACCCAAACTAAAATAAAATAAAAATAAAGCAAAATAAAATATAAACTAAAATAAATTTAATTTAATTAAATTAAAAATAAAGTAAAATAAAATACAATCTAAAATAAAAAAAAATAAGCAAATGAATGAAATAAAAATAAAGTAAAATTCAACATACAAATTAGTTTAAAATAAAATAAATTCAATAAAAATGCAATGAAGTAAAATGCAATATAACAAAAATAAAACAAATTAAAGTAAAATGTTAAACTAAAAATAATAATAAATAAATAAAATAAAATAAAGTAAAATACAATGTAAATTACAAACTACATGGAAATTCTGTTAAATGATAAACTACGCAAACTAAACAAAAATAAATAAATAAAATAAAGTAAAATAAAAACTAAAATAAAATAAATAAATAAGATAAAGTAAAATACAAAAAAGTTAAATACAACATAAAATAAAAACAAAAATAAAATGAAGTAAAATACAATATAAAATAAAAAAACTAAACAAAAAAAAAAGTAAAATACAATTTAAAAATAAATTAAAATTAAATAAAGTATCAACTAAAATAAATAAATAGACAAATAAAGAATGAATAAGTAAACAAACAAATAATAAATAAAACATTTACATGTGTGTATTTGATTTTAAAGATAGAACACTTCAAGCAGAATACATTGGTTGGAAATAATAAAACAATACATAAACTAAAATGACTTGCATAAAAAGATTAAAGCAATGTAGCGTTCTCAAGTCCTTTATTAACGGATCATGTATGCAGTTGATGTAATTCTCCTCTTCTGTGTTTACTCCAATAAGTGACATGTCATTGCAGTTGAATTGAATTTGGAGCTCTGGCATCATTTGTTCTCTGATTCAGTCTAATGTAATTACTCCACATTCAGACAAAGTTCAACGTATATCAAATATCCTCAGTTTTTTGTTTTGTTTGGTAGTATTTGATCAAAAAAGGTATTTATTTTCAAGAGTTATTGAGTATTGGGTAAATATGAGTATTGCTGCTCATTAATTTAAACATATTACACCCAAAAAACGAACAAACATATCTAGCTTGATAACCGCACAAACATTCCTGTCTGGTCTACACTAAAGTTTGCGGATGGACCTGCTTTGACCACTGGAGGGCAGTATCAACCTTATGGTGAGGCGGGAGGTAATGGCGGACTGAGCGCAGTTTGGTTTGTCCGGTATGGAAATGACATCTGAATGTGTTAGAAAAGGCTGATTTAGTGGAATGACCATCCTGTTAGAGGTTGCAATACCAATAAAGAAGAAAGTGGACAGCAACACTTAGTCTAACCATTTATTTAAAAAATCGTTATTCATCATACAAGGCTTTAAACAACTGTAAATAGAAATTAATAAAATATACAATGTTTCAGCTCTTTTTAAATTAGTTGTTTTAAATTAGTGGATCAAGCAGCAGCAATCTTTTTTTGAGTATCTATCTATCTATCTATCTATCTATCTGTCTGTCTGTCTGTCTGTCTGTCTGTCTGTCTGTCTGTCTGTCT
>CAIGQZ010000276.1:2245641-2257066 GCA_903798205.1 Danio tinwini
TATATATATAATGTTTACAGAAATTAATTGCTGCTTGCTCAAACTACTTATCTAAAATGAGACACAATTCTTGAGTTTTTTTTTTTGAGACAACTTAATTGTTTTATGTCAATTCACTTACATTTGTCTAGTTAACTTAATCGATTTGTGTTGGGACATCATGAATGAATTGTAAGGAACCTAGCATTTTTAACAGCGTATGTGACACACATAGAGAGAAACAAAACTGTACAAAATCATTTTGTTACATAGATATTTAAATTGTTATTTAATTTGATAGATATTATATACATTTATATTTTATAAATAAATTTAAATAAACATTTTCTCAAATGTACAGTTGAAGTCAGAATTATAATCCCCTTGTTTTTTTTTTTTTTAGCCCTCCGTTGTTATTTTTTTCCCCAATTTCTGTTTAATGGAGAAGATTTTTTCAGCACATTTCTAAACATAATACTTTTAATAACTAATTTCTAATAACTGATTTATTTTCTCTTTGCCATGATGACAGTAAATAATATTTAAAATTTTTTAAGACACTTCTATACAGCTTAAAGTGGCATTTAAAGACTTAACTAGGTTAATTAGGGTAACTAGGCAGGTTAGGGTAATTAGGCAACTTACTGTATAACGATGGTTTGTTCTGTAAACTATTGGAAAAATATATAGCTTAAAGCGGCTAACTATTTTTACCTTAAGAAATTTTTTTTTAATTTTCATTAAAAACTGATTTTATTCTAGCTGAAATAAAACAAATAAGACTTTCTCCCGAAGAAAACATGTTATAGGAAATACTATCATACTAATCATTTGGGAAATATTTAAAACAGAAAAAAAAAATTCAAAGGGGTGGGTGGGGGTCTAATAATTCTGACTTCAACTGTATGTGCATATTTATATATAGACATAGTAGATATAAAGTAGGCTACACACATTTTGGGTGTGATTAATAAAAAAAATCCCAGCACTTGAAATATCAATTGAAATTTCTAAACACATCTTTTGTCATTAATTGTAATTCTACAGTCAGATTATTGTCTGACAACAGCCAGTGCTACACACCGAGATCAGACCTGATCATCATCCAGTCTGTCTATCTAAAGAAACAGAACAAACTGAGACAAAATAAAATCAGAAGAACTTTGGCAACATCTCGAAGATGCTTCAAAAAAGCGACCTGCAAAGCTACCTGAAAAACTATCCTTTTGCTAAGTCGAGATGTATGGAATACTGTCTATGGGTTCAAGTCACTACTTAGTTGAATTGAGAAAATATTCATAGTTAACCCCCTTTTTTAATCATATAACACATTAATGGCATTTTTTTAATATAAGATTATGGTGTACTCAACAGCCTCTGAATTTGCTGCATCACAGACATCAATATATGAACTATTTATACAAAAATAATCACTTTATGCCCACCTGATATTAGGCATGGATATATTGCAATCATGATTTTTGAAAGTATTACAGCCCTTTGTAAACGCTTATTATTAACATTTGTTGAGCCTCCATGTACAGTACGCGCTTAGATCCAGAAGCTGCTTTGCGTGATGTCAGACTTAACAAGATGGGCAAGTGTACCAAGTGTTTTAAATGCAAAGTGTGGTCATACCAAATGTTGATTTGATTTAATTAATCAATAAAATGGATTTATTATGCATTCTTTTTGAAAGCATCCTCATTTCACAGCATTTTTACATAAGTGACTAAAACTTTTGAACAGTAGTGTAGCTTTGTAGGTAATTTTTTTGAAGAATCATCTTCCAAAGTTATTCTGGATTTAGTTAGTCTCAGTTTGTTCTGTTTCTTCATGTCATTTCGGTGCAAATGAATTGCATAAAAAAAGCTTTTTAAATAGAGCATATCAGAAAATGCACATAAAATGTAGCAGTGAATATATGTAGAGCTGTTAAATAATTTTTTTTTATTAATAGATGAAATACAGCAAATAACACTATAGCACCATGGTCAGGTTGGATTTTCTTTAAATTTGTGGCAATGTTTACTCCATGTCTTGTGTTGCTTTGGTGTGAAAATAAACACTAAACTAACAAAACACTAAATACGTTTCGTTGTGAGATCTAGCTGGATTTTCTGAACATTTTTAAAACAAATGTTTAAGGCACTTCAGAAGTTGTTTTGTTGTGAAAATATACACACAATTCAAGATCAAGACCAAATAATGTGATTCAAAAACATAAATAATTATGTTTATTTATGTAAAGATAAAAAACAAAATACCAAAAACTCTTAGTTTACAATTTTTTTATGATGTGACCAAAATGTGTGGGAAATCTGTGTCATGGAAATTCAGCTTTTTAATTAAAGTCAGGGAATATGTCATTCGGCTTAGAGCGGTATGAATGAAAAAAAAAAAAAATGCCGTCATACTTTAGTTTCTCATCAAATCTTCTGACCAATCAAATGCTGTCTAGCATTCGACATGCTCCACCCCCTTCAAGATGCTTGTTGTTTGTGTTTCATTTGGTGTGGTTGAGTTCAACTACACCTACTGGCAGAGCTGTGATAAAAATGAAACTCTATTGGCTGTTTTGTAATATGGGGCGGAGCTACTATATACTTTGTCTTTATGTTTCAGTCGCAATTACGTTTAAAGCACGTTACGGAAACTTGAAATTAAACAAACCTTCTAACATGAGGATGCTGATGTGCACCAAATATTTCCCAGCGATCAATAACGTGTGAATATCTAATTGACTCCAAAATGATCTGTTCTGTCATTTCCTGAATAGCACCGTACATTTGTTTAGGAATGCTTTGAATTGGCACCTTTCGAAAGCATTATCGACCCCTGTATGAAAAAAAAAATCAATGTTACACATTTCAAAGAAGACAGATTTATTTTTATTACACAGTGATTTAGGTGCGTTAAATGCCTCACGGCGGCTTCGGCACAAGTGGAGGATGTGGAGACGGAGAATAAAGAGAGATATTAGAGACTCGAATAAAAGAATACCAGAAATATTTGATTTCAGTTCAGACCAAATGATGCTTAAGTGTGATGAATTAATAAAAGGTTGGCAGATGGGTCCCTGGAGCATAGAGTGTGTGTGTGTGTGTGTGTGTGTGTGTCTTGCGAGACCCTTAAAAAGGATTGCTACAGTTGCTTGAGATTAGAAAAAGGCAAGGTGTGTACCATGAGGCATAACTGCATGAATAAAATATGAATGTCTCTGTGCTTACAGCTTAAGGGTCATTATCATCTCCATGAGCAGCATCAGCTTCATGCCAGACTAGGCTTTATGTTGTCATCTGAACACCTTTAATCTCAAGACGGGAAAACAGTGGGTTTTTGAGAGCCAATTAAATGCGTTTGGTTAAAAAAAGAGATTGAACTTTGATTTATGAAGCGATGTCGAGAGATCGTCGAGGTATGAAGCTTCTAGTGAGTCGCTTGGATTTGATGGGTTTCCAGAGAGCTGCCGAATGTTATCTGGGATTTTGATAGCTCTTATTTAGCAGTAGCTTCACTGTGCTTGCCGATTAGGGTTAGGAATTTGACCAAACACCTTGTATTTACAGTCGAAGGAAAACTGATTTAGGTTAACCTTAACCCTCCAAAATGTATATCAGTTTTTGACTCTTCTAAAGCATAAAAATCCCATAATATGTTTGTAGATAATTAAGAAACATGCTAAGTGAATGTTCTTGTTTATCTGAAAAACAATGCTGAAGTCTCTTTAAAATGGGCCTTCTGTGCCGGAACGCTGTCTTTATTTTGGTTCTTTTAACCTGCCCACTGCCACTTTAGCCAATTATATTTCAGCACCCTGGGTTGCCTTGGTGAGAAACAGCATATTTCATTCATTCATTCATTCATTCATTCATTCATTCAGAAAGGCTCTTAAAGCATGTGTCTGTGACCTCCGGTGGACAGTAGCAGACTCCGAAATGAGACGCAGATTCAGAGTTCCACATGAGGATCAATTAGCAAATACTATAAATATTACGAACGTAAACACTAGGTGAGCAGGTTACATTGTAACCCCATGTCCCAACAACATGTTACGTGATTAAATTTGTAGTGATAAGAAATTTGTCTGTTTGCACAAGACGAAACATGGCAGAACTTTAAATACAGCCATTCAGAAGCACAGAATAGTGCACTCACTGCACTCCAACGAAATGGTAAGATTTACAATCTAATTAATAGATTGAAATTTAAAAGTTTTAAAGTTACATTTTTAAAAGGTTTTTTATATTTAAGATCTGAGGTGAACTATCTGCTGCCATTTTCAGTAGTATTGCAATAATTGTCAGGTGAAATGGCATTCAAACTCACATTATTAGCATTCAACACTGAATAAAGCATATAGAATGTACCTGAGTTGATCATTGTCAGTTTTTTGTTGTTCAGCTGCACGAAAAAGAAGCCGTTTCTAATATATATACATATTCAAGGTTTTAATCAGAACAAAAACTCCTTTTAATATGGAAAATATTCCTTCTATCGCGTGCCATTGCTTTTATTTTGAACAGGATTTAAATCAGCCTTTAAGCTTGATCGTCAGACTCGCTCCTTTGCCTCAATCTGGCAACCTGCATTTGTTTTTATCCAGGAATGCAATACCTAGTTTAACCACTGGGTGTCAAACTTAACTTTAAACGTCATCTAACAAATTACTTTTTCGCGATATTTGCTACACTAAAAACAAAGAATTCATTGGACTTACACACATTTTTTGAAGTAAGTGGTTGCAAACATTTGATATGGGCTGAATATAAACTAATTACATTTAGTAATGTTCAACTTAATTTGTTTAATTTGTTTAAATATTTATATATTCGTTTTTCTTGTTATGTGATAGGATATCATGTGATCCGGAAGTGTACAAAAAGGAGCCCCTGATTGTGATGAACATTATCTGAGGAAGAGCCATGTGGCCCAAAACGCTACACGCTTTGTGTCAGCCTTTTTAATTTAATAAATTTGCAGTTTTAGAGCTTTGGTTTTGCCGCCTTTGTTGAATACACATTTATAACTAAGCCTCGCTGTGTGAACGTAGCCTAAGGTCCAAGATTTAAAAAAGAGTTATGTGTAAAATGTTTTCGGTAAAACTTTACAATAAGGTTCATTAGTTAATGTTAGTTAATGCATTTACTAATATGAACAAACAATGAACAATACATTTACTACAGCATTTGTTCATGTTAGTTAACGTTAGTTAGTGAAAATACAGTTATTCATTGTTAGTTTGTTAATTCACAGTGCATTAACTAATGTTAACAAGCATGAACTTGGATGTTAATAATGCTTTAGTGAATGTTGAAGTGTTGTTCATGATTAGTTCATGTTAGTAAATGCATTAACTAATGAACCTTGTAAAGTGTTACCATGTTTTCTGTATTTAACAACAACACAGTAGGTCAGTATTAAAGGTTGACTTCACTTATGTGAGATTCTACATGGTCTTAAAGCCTTTGATGGGTTATTTCCACAATTTATTTTGGCATAGCAGTTAAAAAATAGACCAAATGAGCTCATGTATGGGACAAATTCTGGACTTTTGTCAGTGGGGGGTGGGGGTTTTGAACCACCCAAACCCCCCCCCTGGCTACAGGCCTGCAAGGATAAGACCTGTTGCTAATGCTGAAAACTCTGACAGAATCGTGGAACACCATTTCACCAAAGCAGTGAGTAAACACCACTAGCATTTTTCTTTAAAAATGCAATTTACCAGAATGCACACTGCTGCTCCCCACCTCACTTGAGAATGCTGGGAATTCAGAGGTGGTGTGTTTTTTTGCTTTGAGTTGTGTGTTGGAATGCATGACTCGATCCAAAAAGCGAAGCTGCTATAATGATGTATTAATGCCTCATAGGCTGCTTATTTATTCGATGACAGCAGAAGTGTTTTAAGTATGTCATAATGTATGAAGATAAAAATCCCTTGCCTTCATTAGTGTGGAGTCTGAATAATTGACTGTGTTTGCAATGCTGCTGGTCAGGTTCGTCTGGGACGCCGGTCTGCAGGTCTGCTGCTGTTTGTCTTACTAATGTAAATGCAGTGACTGGACTCCTGGCTTTTCCTGCCCTGCCAAAAAAACATGGGAATGGGCAGCATGGTTAGAGGGGATATTTATTTATTCATTTCCCTGTGGCTCTGTGGTTTCATGAGACATGGCTGCAGTTGGCCAGACCTCTCTCTTCTGACCCGTTCTGGCCACGTTCAGAGGCCTGCTGCCAAATCCTTCAGATCACAGCTTCACACACATCCACGCATGTACGCCGTCTCCTCCCATTAATGCGGAGTGAGTAAATCATCACTCCGGCCTGTTGCTGTGTGGAATTCAAGGTTTGTTTTGATTGCGCTTTGCTTGACACAATTTGTGGGCCAGAATTGATATCAGATGGATTAACTTTGAAGCAGATTCAGTTTTGTGTTTTTAGATTTTTTCTACTGTTCTACTGGCCCTATTAAAAAAAAAAAAAGTTAATGGCTATTTTTTAGCCACATATTTTAAATAATGTGTCAAAAATAACGTCTGTGAATTTCAATACTTAAAAAATGTTAATGAATGTATAATGAGCAAAATTTAAAGTGTTATGCAAACAAAAAGAGCAGTATGGAAAATGTGCAGGTATTTTATTGCAGTTTGAAATTATTTAACAAAAGGTGGCTGATTTGTCAAACTGACAGTTTGCGCAAAATTGTGCAAAACAACACTTACTTTTTTTTTTAATGTTCCTACATAAATGTCAGCTTCCAAGACTTTAGAAACAGACATTTTCTTTTAGCCTTATAATTTTATGTTGCCGCCAAGCTGCCGTTTCTTCGCTGTACTGGTTGTTACCAGGTTACGGGAAAAAATAGCATGCTTAAAACATCAAATCAGATAAGAGGAACTGAAAAGCAATATGGTGCTTACAACATCACAGAAAAGGTAGCATTTAAAGACTTAAAAGCACAAGCTTAATATGCACGCAATTGACAATTGGCGCAGGCAAATTAAACGTTAGTGACAAGGCAACACTGTCCCAATCGGGCCAGTAACGATCCTGTCTGTCCCAAGCATATCTCATGCTGGCCCTGGGCCATTGGGCAGTCCTTATTGTTGAGCCCTGTATATATATATATATATATATATATGTCCCGTAAGTTTATATTATACAGTATTCATTCATTCATTCATTCATTCATTTTCTTGTCGGCTTAGTCCCTTTATTAATCTGGGGTGATTAAATGATTCAATGATTTTTGAGGGGTGTCCTCATATACACTTATTGGACATATTATTAAGTACACCTATCCAACTGCTTGTAAGCGCAAATTTCTAATCAGCCAATCACATGGCAGCAACTCAATGCATTTAGGCATGTAGACATGGTCAAGACGATCTGCTGCAGTTCAATACGAGCATCAGAATGGGGAAGAAAGGTGATTTAAATGTTTTTGAACGTGGCATGGTTGGTGCCAGACGGGCTGGTCTGAGTATTTCAGAAACTGCTGATCTGCTCGGATTTTCAAGCTTAACCATCTCTAGGGCTTAAAGAGAATGGTCTGAAAAAGAGAAAATATCCAGTGAGCGGCAGTTCTGTGGGCGCAAATGCCTTGTTGATGCCAGAGGTCAGAGGAGAATGGCCAGACTGGTTCGAGCTGATAGAAAGGCAACAGTAACTTAAACAACCACTCGTTAGGTATGCAGAAGAACATCTCTGAACGCACAACACGTCCAACCTTGAGGCGGATGAGCTACAGCAGCAGAAGACCACACTGGGTGCCACTCCTGTCAGCTAAGAACAGGAAACTGAGGCTACAATTCGCACTGGCTCACCAAAATTGGACAATAGAAGATTGGAAAAAACATTGCCTGGTCTGATAAGTCTCGATTTCTGCTGCGACATTCAGATGGTCGGGTCAGAATTTGGCATCAACAACATGAAAGCATGGATCCATCCTGCCTTGTATCAACAATTCAGGGTGGTGGCGGTGGTGTAATAGTGTGGGGGACATTTTCTTGGCACACTTTGGGCCCATTAGTTCCATTTGAGCATCGTGTCCATCCCTTTATGACCAAAGTGTATGTTGTGATATGTTTGTGGGGTACAGTCCATCATGTCAAACGCACATCACATGACAGCAGCAGTTACTCAAACACCAACAAACTTGTAAACAAAGAGTCACTGTCATTTCTGCTGGAGATTCGCCATCAAGATCAAGTTGTGAATTACTTCTGAAGACCAGCGCGATCAGACGAAGCATTATCTAGAAGATGATAATGTGTAACATGGCCATAAATGAGGCTGGTGATCTTGTTCTTTTTGAGTGTGCATGCGCATTAGCTTAGGCAACCTGAAAACTTGCAGATTTACTGTAGTTTGATTCTGACGTTTAGAAGCGAAACTTATGAGACAGTTGTTGTTCATTGTTTATTTTATTGGTGGTTCCAAATATGTAATGCAATCGTAAGCTTCAGCTGTAAGTATATAAGTTTAACAGGTATATTTGCATATCAATTATTGACATACACAAAGAAACATAATTTATTACTGTATACGCTTAAACAAAATCCCCCAAATTATATAGATTCCTATTATTTTTCATAAGATTTGATATCGTCTTTTATATAGCGTGTATGACAGGGATATGGAGGCGGATGGAGGCAGTACAGCAGGTGTGTTTTTATGTCCGCCTGACTGATTGCGAATTGCTGAGACGTTTGACAGTGGAGATGTTCTCAGCTGGTCTTCTCCAACAGTTTGTGCGGTGGTCTCGCAGGTCAGAGACGGGGGTCACCTGAGAGAGAGCTGTGCATTGCTGCATGCGTAAAGCACAACAGCTCTCTGTGATGCGATCCTATTCGCACCTCCGTCTCCATTCACGAGCCACAGCCGCGTCTCCTGCAAGGTCATCTTCACAGGACACAGACACCATTTACAAACCTGCACACGCCATGAGGCTTTATTTAGACCTCTGCTCAGCCCAGTGGAGACTGCATATTGCCTATAAGCTCTTGACTCTATCTGACAAACTAAACTAGATGTAAAGTTCTTATGTTTTATACTGTTCTTCATGCACTCAGGTGGTTTAAAAGCAGATTGAATGTCATAAATTAGAATGTCATCGAAAAGTTGATTAACCTCAGAAATTCAAGTCTTAGTCGAGGCTATTTTTTTTGCACTCAAATCAGATTAACTGACAGCAAGAATTTTGACAGATTAATAATATCAGGTTTCAAATATAATTTAAGTCATTCAGATTTTAGTTTGAATTAGCATGTTGCTAGCAGTAATTAACATGTTGTTAGAATGTATCTAGTATGAGTTAACATGTTGCTAACATGTTTCTAGTAAGAATTAACTTGTTGTTGGGATTTTATTATTGATTAACATGTTGCCGTCAGGTTTAAACTGTAATTTAAGTCATTGGATGATTTTTGCATGAATTAGCATGTTCCTAGCATGGATTAGCATGTTGTTAACATGTTTCTAGCATGAATTAACTTATTGACATGATTTTACTATCAATTATCATGTTGCTAGCATGAATTAACCTGTTGTTACATGTTTCCTGTTTGAATAAGCATGTTGTTAGCATGGTTTTAGTATCAATTAGCATGTTGCTAGCATGACATAGCATGCTATCATGATTTTTTAGTTTGGAATATCATGTTGCTATCAGGTTTAAAACGTAGTTTAAGTCATTGTCTGATTTTAGCATGAATTAACATACTGCTATTAATACATCTGTTGTTAACATGTTTCTAGTATGAATTTGTAGGTGCTAGCATGGTTTTAGTATCAATTACTTATTCACATATTGTTTACATGATTTTATTAAAGATTACCATGTTGTTATCAGGTTTAAATGTAACTTAAGTAATTGGCTGCTATGAATTAACATGTTGTTAGCATTAATTAGCATGTTGTTATTATGTTTATAGTATGAATTAACAATTTGTTATCATAATTGTACTGTTAATTAGCATGTTGCTATCAGATTTAAAATGTAATTTAAGTCATTGTCTGTTTTTTGTGTGAATTAGCCTGTTGCTAGCATGATAAACTTACAAGCCTGCACACGCCTTGAGACTTTATTTAGACCTGTGCTCAGCCCAGTGGAGACTGCGTATTGCCTATAAGCTCTTGACTGTATAAACTCTATCTGGCAAACTCAATCAGATGTAAAGTTCTTATGCTTTATATTGTTCTTTATGCAATCAGGTAGTTTAAAGCAGATTGACGTTCTTAGTTGAGGTTGATTTCAGCATAAATTAGCATGTTTCTAGCATGGATTAGCATGTTTTATAGCATGTTGTTAACATGTTTCTAGGATGAATTAACTTGTTGACATGATTTTACTATCAATTATCATGTTGCTAGCAAGAATGACCCTATTGTTACATGTTTCTAGTTTGAATAAGCATGTTGTTAGCATAGTTTTAGTATCAATTAGCATATTGCTAGCATGAAATATTGTGTTGTTATCATGATTTTTAGTTTCGAATAGCATGTTGCTATCAGGTTTAAAACATAATTTAAGTCATTGTCTGATCTTAGTATTAATTAATATTTTGCTAACATTAATTAGCAAAATATTAAATATTAATTAATTTCCAGCTGAAACCCAGTACTAGGAAACACTAATACACTCTCGCATTCACACACATACACTACAGTGAATTTAACCTAGTCAGTCATTCAGTATAGCGCATGTGTTTGGACTGTGGGGGAAATCGGAGCACCCAGAGGAAACCCACATAAACATGGCGAGAACATGCAATCTCCACACAGAAATGCCAACTGACCCAGACTCGAACCAGTGACCTTCTTGCTGTGAGGTGACAGTGATAACCAAAATAAATGTTAAGCAGATGCTGAACTTACACTGACACACAGTGTGTTATATATTTGAGATGTCTTATTATATTATATTATTGTTGGGCATAGATTATTTTTTAAATTTAGATTAATCTCACTGTAATCTTGAAATTAATGTCTCATTTGAATTCTGCCGAAGGCATTCAGAATATGTGTGCCACCCAAACAATGACTAAAAGTGAGTCTTTTGAGAATGGGTTTCTCAAGCCAGGTGACGCATTAGACCAGGGGCTCATCTCCTGTTTTCAAAATCCATCACAAACTGCTTGAGAAACTGTTCTACTATAATAATTGGTGATGAAAATAAATGAAGTTCAATAAGATATTATTAGATAGATTATATTATTGTCTATTAAGGCAAATAACTAGATTACAGATGTCCACGTAAGCATAGTCAGCAGTGTCTTCGAAGTAAGTGAAAGATCCAGAAGGGCATCCTGCTGATTTGATTCAGAAGGGCACTTTTTTATCAGACGGCTCACCGGTCAGGTATACATCCATTCTAAAATATCAAAATGAAAGTCATCATAGCATGCGTAGAATAGACCCAGCTCCCAACCCAACTTTGAGAATAGAT
>CAIGQZ010000276.1:2267066-2290620 GCA_903798205.1 Danio tinwini
ATGGATGGATAGATGGATGGGTGGATTGTATTTGGAAGGATGATAGGTTTGGATTGGCATGGATGGATGAATGAATGATTGAATGAATGGATGGATGAATGAATGAATGATTGAATGAATTAATGGATGGATGGATGGATTGGTATGGAGGATAGGTTTGGCTTGAGATGGATAAATGGATAAATGAATAAATGGATGGATTGGATTTTGACAGATGATAGGGTTCGATTGGGATGAATGAATGGATGAATGGATTGGATTGGGGTGGATGATAGGTTTGGATTGGGATGGATGGATGGATGGATTTAATAGGGATGGGTAATAGGTTTGGATTGGTATGGATGAATTGGATTGGGATGGATGGATTGATGGATGATAGGTTTGGATTGGTTGCATAGATGAATGGATGGATAGATTGAATTGGGATGGTTGATAGGTTTGGATTGGGATGGATGAATGAATTAATGGATGGATGGATGGATTAATGGATGGGATTGGGATGGATGAAACACATAACATAACCACGCAAACACATACAACACAAACTCTACACGGAAATGCAAACTGGCCCAGACAGGACTCGAACCAGTGACCTGCTGTCAGGCGACAGTGCTAACCACTGAGCCATTGTGCTGCTGGTTTCCAACTTTCTTTAAAATACCTTCTATCGTGTTTAACAGAAGAAAGTAAGTCAAACAGTTTTGGAAGAAATTATGTATAAATGATGACAAAATTGTCAGTTTGAAGTGAGCCATCTCTTTGAACCTGAACAATGACTTAAAACCTTATGATTATATTTATATTATATAAAATATGAGGTAATGATTTATCATCAACAAACTTTAACAGACTGAAAATAGACTCATTAGAATGAAAGTCATATGGACCACTTTATGCTGCTATAATTCTTTTCCCCCGTTTGCACGGCAGCACAAGGATATTTGTTTTATTACACGCTGCATCCTTTGCAGCCTGTGGAAATTAATATCAAAGAGAAGTAGCGAAGTATTAATCAGTTAAACATCTTAAGGATATTTCCTCTCATTACATGCGCATGAAAATCCCAACACAGCATCGTAGTTTGGGGAATAAAGAAAACACACGTGCTTATGTGTGTGTGTGTTAAAGAGAAAGAAACGGAGGAAACAACTTGGCATCAAATCCCTTCGGTTGTAACCCTCCAATTTGGAAATGCAGCTGACAAACTTGTTCCGAAGCCCCATCACTCTCATTTACGTCTGAGAGCCACTGGGCCTAATTAGGGATAATCTGCCCGCCCGTCCACTAACGATGTTAGTTTAAAGGCCCGTAGATTAAGGCAGCATCAGCAATTTGAGAATAACCAAATCTAAAGCTCCTGCCTCCCCGTAATGCCATTATAGTCTCCGCAATCCTTTGAAATGGTTTTCAAGGGCCGGGTCTGGAGGGGTCTTTGGCTGTTTCGCCCAAAGCAAGTTATCAGTTTCCCCTTTGAAAGCCGGGTCATTCAGGTCTTGTTTGGAGGACAGATAAGGAAAAGACACCGGGGAAAACCCCCCTGAAATGCCAGAATGTCAGGTTCACCATCAGATAAAGAAGCTGATTCTATCAGAGCCCTTTGAGGCGGTGTACGCTTTAGCCCCATTCACTGGAATGCAGCCTTTAGCCCTGGATCACACAGACCCAGGTATGTTGCCTTCAAGCGGTGCGCTTTGTGTTTTGAATTAAACACATCTCTGGTGCTAATGTGATTCTAATGTAAATCCCCTCCACGTTTTCTTTTTTCCCCTGGAAAAGCGAGCGCTCCCTCCCTCTCTCTGATCTGTAAATGAGTTTGTTTATGCCCAAGCAGGCACTCGAGGCCAGCGCTCTATCATCTCGCACCGGGGGGAAGTTGTTGAGGTTGCGTGGTTATTGGGGGGGAGCCATTAACTGCTGGAATACTCTTTTGGTTTAAGATGGGGCGAAGGGCTTTATTGGAAATTACATTTTAGTTGAGTTCAATTACCTTTACGCTCATTTGTTCTACTGATGTTTTTTTTTTCTTTCTTCTCCCCCCTTTCGTTCGGCTTTATCCTCTGAGGGTGTTGTTTATGAGCCCGATACTATATTACGAATGGAGCGGCTTTCACTGCAAATTACCCTGGCTCTGATAAAGAGAGCACTGCAGTGCTAATGGCTTTTTTTTCCAGCAGTTTCCTAACACAAAGCACACTTTGTTTGCAATAACAAATCACTTTATCATTAGACCTGAATGACTTCATGAGGTCGTCGTTCTTTAGACCTTTGACCTTTTTTTTTTTACATGGTACTCAAGCTCGACCATTAGCGCGGCCTCGCTGGCAGGCTTGATTATATCTCATTGTGCGAGGCCGTAATTTGATTGGTGGAGAATTAAGGCTTCTCCTCACGGGTCATTTTAGCTCACTTCCTCTACAGTTCTCGGCTTGATTAAAAATTGATCCACGGCTGTAATGTGAATATATTATTGAGGCGATCTGTCACCGCTGACAGATAATTGGGAGTACACAACTTCAATTTCGCCAAACTGTTCCACCATGGTTTGTGTCGAGGCTAATGCTGCTTGTTTTAAAGGCAGTGCTTTAGTTAATGGATTTAAGAGAATAACAAAGGCATGCGGTATTGTCAGTCCATGCTTGCCTTAAACATTTTGTGACTAGGAAACTTCTTTCAGTGTATCTGAACATGGGATGGTAGTGATGCTAGATTTGCTATGAAGATTAACAGGATAGTTTAACCCAAAATGAAAATTCAGTCATTCTTTACCCTCCAAACCTGAACACAAAAGTTCTTTTAAAGTATGTTGGTAATATAGGCCAGTGGTTCCCAATTCCAGTCCTTGGGACCCACCGCCCTGCACATTTTTGTATGTCTTCCTAACAAACACACCAGATTCAGATCATCAGCTTGTTAACAGAGAGATCCACAAACTGATCCTTGTATGTCAACTAACCCTTGTGTACTGGTCAAATTGACTACTCTTTCGTTATGTTCGGGGCTGTTTTTGCATCATTGACTTCCATTATAATGATGTTTTTTATATGCAAAGCCTTGACACCAAATACTCATGTATTCTTGATTGTTGGTGTTTTTCTCTGTTGGGAAGAGGTAAACATTTTCATTTTTACTAACTATCAATCATATGGCACCATTAACCCTTAAGACAGGCCTGTGCAAAAAAGTGTCTGACTTTTATATGGAGTTCTATGGAGTAAAACAATAAATGATAGTGTGTGTATAAATAAACCTGCTATGTTTACTATGTTCTGAGAGCTGCTTATTATATATTTTCTCAAACATATCAAGGTAAGTGCACAAAGGTCTCTCTCACATACACACACACACACACACACACACACACACACACACACACACACACACACACACACACACACACACACACACACACACACACACACTACCCAACAGAGTAAACCACATGAGTATATGGTGTCATGTTCTTGAAACAAAAAAAAAATCATTATAATGGAAGTCAATGGGGCAAAATCAGCCACCAACCTAATGAAAGGGTAGTCAATTTGCACAGTGTATTGTTGAATTTTAGAAAACTTTCCAAAGCATTTTCATAAAATTTGTGTCAAAATTAGATTTGTCACCAAAAATGATTCCATTGCAAGGATCAAAATGAATCTTTTTGCTTGGTAGCACTGGTGCTCCTAACTGGTGCTCTTGTTATGCAAATATCCCATTTATAAGGGGTTTAAACCCAGTTGTGTGGCAACAGTCTGTGAATATATCCAGCTTCTAAAAGGTAAAACTTTATTAATTAAATTTTTTACAAACTTGATAAAAACAGTCTGCAGAAACACTTTGATTGACATTGCTTTTAAAATACATGTGTGTTTGTGCTTGCATACAAGGGATATCATTTTGCTCTATTTTTTATTTGCGCTTTAGACCCAGGCCTTAGAAATATAAAAAAATTCAGATTTATAATGGGTTTAAAATTAATTTCAGACAAATTAATCTAAAAAACCTTTTTGTGGAGTCTGGAGTTTTGTGGAGTTTGTTTGATTTGATTTTTACACCTTTAAAACAACCACATCTAGTTCAGTTTTTTGTGTGTTTCTAGATATATATTTTTGAAAAATTAGAGGGTTTCATGGCCCTGAGATTAAGGGAACATATATATATATATATATATATATATATATATATATATATATGCAAAAAAAGAAAACATCTATCTGGGATGCCCTGACCCAGTGGGCATCCCAGGCTCGTTCTGAAAACGCACCTCTATACATTTCTGGAGGCAGCGAAATACGTCCTAGGAGGTACATATTTTTGCAGTTTTTGTTTTTCGCGAATCCACGAGAGGCCGATGTGTATGCTTTTTCATATCTCAAATTTCAAAGTGCCGTTCACGCCTGCTGTTCTCGCGTAAACCCACCAAAGACCACTGTTGACTGACTGAATGACTGACTGACCGACTAATCGACTGACCCATCCTCCTCCTTCCCTAACCCCAACCAATTTTATCGATTGACCCGCCCACCCGCTTCCCTAAACCCAACCAACAAATTTCAAAAGAAAAAGAAAAGCCCTTGTCTGATGATTTTTACCACGTTTTCAGATTTTACCACATTCTCACCCTGTTATTTACTTGTTTATTTTATTTTTTGGATTCTGTTTTTGTCTTACCTGCTTTCTGGAACAGTTCTTCACAAGACTCGAACCATGTCGATGTGGTCAACTCCTCTCTGCATCTCAAGTCCACAGACGTACATGACGAGGTAACTGGACAAACTGGTTGCAGCAGGAAAGTCGTCCACACGGAGGTAAGCGGTCAGCTGGTAAGTGCGAAAAGGAACGTCATCATACCGCCCTGTAGCATTTGTTTAAAAAATGAAATGCAGCCATACGTACCTCTGACTACATAATTTGCGGTCTCCAGGAACGTATATAGGACTACGTTGTCAGAATGAGCCTGTGTTGCTGTAACCAGGGATGTGACACTGACAACGGAGGTGAGGATCCAAATGCAGGGTTTTATTAACAGCATGGTCAGGCAAGCAATGGTCAACACGGGCAAACAGATGTGTTAGGGCAATCCAGAGTCATGGTAGATAGCAGATGGTCACTAGGCAGGCAGCAAACAGGAAAAACAAATAAACAAGGCAAGGATCAAAAACACGGCAAAGCAAGACAAAGGAAAACGAGTTGTAGTGTCACTTAACAGTCAACAAGACTCAGCAACTTTGTGTGTGTTAGAGCTTTACTTATAGTCCAAGTAATCATCAGTCTGTGAGCAGCTTCAGCTGTGTGAGTCTAATCAGTGGTGACTTGGAGCCGGTGAGTGTGTGTGTTGCATGACTGGAATCTGTAGTCCATAAACCGTCAGATTTGAAGTTCATGTGAATGTGTTTACCAGCAATCACTGGTAGTTAGACCGCTGCTGATCGTGACAGTTGCCCAGTGGGCTGATTCAGTTTTATTTATTATTATTATTATTATTATTTTAAGCACTGCTGTTATTTTGCACTTTACAAAGATGCACCGCTATGACCATAGGACTCTTATTCTGTCTCTATATGAGGGAACTGACCATTTTGTCATGCTTTTAGTCACAGAACTCTTTATTTCACTGAAGATTCATTTTTAAGAGGGACATTAATTAGAACGCCTGCGTGGTTTCCACTCAGGGAGATTGGAGAGTCATGTTAACAATTGAATGTAATTTTATGGACAAGTAACTTGTTCCTGGCCATGTCCCCCTCTCTCTCTCACTCCGTGCCGGAGAAACGCTGCTTTCCTTCACAAAAGAGCATTTCCTCCTCAATAGAAATTACCGGTAGAGATTAATAACGACATTAGGCAGTAATGATGCTACGCTGAATGAAATATTTATTAAAGATCCCTCTGCTAGCAATTAGCATGGCATGTAATCGTTCAGCACACGAAATCGAGATGATTGCAGCAGTCCCTCAACTGCTTTTCCCGCCAGCCCACGCCCACCGCCAACTACTGCCATCCTTCAGCCGCCCTCCTGCCATGACAAAAGATCTGGGACCCAGGGCTGCTGAATATCCCATCTTAATTACTGTAATTCCACCATGGTAAGAAAGTGATCTGAGTGTAATTACGCCTGGATTGAATGCCGCCTCTTTGATTTGCTCAGGAGAAAATGAAGCTCAACCTGCATCTGCATCGCACTGCATTGGCCACAGAGATGCGTTCTGATAGACAGACAGATGGGAACAGATAGGCAGATGAGAATCGAAATCACAAACTATATTTGATTCCAGATTTTGTGTATATATATATATATATATATATATATATATATATTTGTTCTGTGGTTTGGCTTTAAGATCATACATTTGAGTACAGAAATCCCCAGCCATTGGGTCACAAAAAGCATTCTAGGAAATAGAAATGATGACCCGAGTTGGGACAATTTCTTACAGACGGTAGTATTGTGGAGTACATGGTGGAACTTTTAGTTGTTGTACGTACAGTAATTTTAAGCAATGATTCTGATTTTAAATAAAGTCGTTTTAAGCTAACCATAAAATGTGCCATATTGATATAAAAAATAGAAAATGGAAAGTCTTTTTAATCAATTCATTTATTCATTAATTTTCCTTCAGCTTATGCCTTGTTTCCACTGAGAGGTACAGTACGATATGGTACATTTCGGTATGGTACAGTTCACTTTTATCAGTCTTGTGACTTCACTGTTAATTGGTACTAATGGTACCATTTTGGTAGGCTTGGTGTTCGACAAGTTGCAGTCGATGTCATTCTCGCTTGCAGTTCACAGATGAGAAGCACTTCTTACTAAACAAATGCTTTATGTACTGTTGCAATCAGAATTATTAAACCACCTTTGAAATTGTATTTCTTTTTTTTTTATATTTCCCAAATGATGTTTAACAGAGCAAGGACATTTTCACAGTATGTTTGATAATATGTTTTTCTTCTGGAGAAAGTCTTATGTGTTTTATTTTGGCTAGAATAAAAGCAGTTTAAAATTTTTGTGAACCATTTTATATACAAGTAGTATACAAAACCATCATTATACAATAACTTGCCTAATCACCCTAACCTTCCTAGTTAACCTATTTAACCTTGTTAAGCCTTTAAATGTCACTTTAAGCTGTATAGAAGTGTCTTGAAAAATATCTAGTCAACTATTATTTACTGTCATCATGGCAAAGATAAAGTAAATCAGTTATTAGAAATGAGTTATTAAAACTATTATGTTTAGAAATGTGTTGAAAAAAAAATCTCTGTTAAGCAGAAATTAGGGGAAACAATTAGCATGGGGGCTAAAAATCCAGGGGGTTTAATAATTCTGACTTCAACTGTACATAACTACTTATGTATAAATAAATGTTATTACTTACCTTTCTATAAACAGGATTTGGTTATAGCTGCACATCAATGAAGCGAAACAGCCTACTGTAACATCTGTGATTATATAAAATAAATCTTGAAAAATTATGGACATATACAGAGACTTGCAGTCTGTGAAATATAACCAATTACAAATAAAAAATAACCAAAACATACATTTAGACCTTATTTGGGTTGATAATTGATACTAAACAAATACAGTGAGCACAAACCTCTCTTCTTTATTCTTCACCAGCACATGTAACGTTAACATCTTGTTGGAAAGTAATTCCATCATTCCATCATAATCTAAAAGGAAATGTTTTATTTATTATGTTTTAGGTTGTTTTTTTCGACTTCTTCTGTTTTTTCTTTTCTGTTTTTTATTTCAAATATAGATGCGCGGCGAGCGATCGCAGAGCTCTCTAGAGAAAGTGAAACTACTTGCGCTTTTAGATAACAGGACATGGCACATTCTGCTCTTCCTCTTGGCTTTGTGACTGTTCATCAAGTCAACAACAAGTTTTGTTTGAGCTCGGTCGACCATGACTCGTTATTATATGTATATATTATTACGGTGTAATGTCTCGGCTGTGTATTTAAAAATGCCGCTTCATTTGTTTTAAATTCTTCTAGATTGTGCAAGCACTAGTGACGTTTCTCTGTAAACCAATCAGCTGTGCGTCTGGCTCTGCCTTTTGGTACCCTTTTGTTTTGCTGGGCACCCTTTCCAAAGAGTGGTACGGTACGATTACTTTTTGGTACCTTTTGACAGTGGAAACGGCCATAAAAGCGTACCGTACCACTCAGTGGAAACAGTCCATTAGTTATCTATTTCATTATCTATTTCAGAGGTAGCTACAGCGGAATGAACCACCAACTATACCAGGATATGTTTTACACAGTGGATGCCCTTCCTCAATATTGGGAAACACCCATACACACTCTTTCAACCACACACACTACGGACAATTTAGTTTATTCAATTTACCTATAGCGCAGGTCTTTGGACTGTGGGAGAAAATGGAGCACCCGGAAGAAACCCACGTCAACATGGGGAGAACATGTAAACTCCATACAGATATGTCAACTGGCCCAGCTGCTACTCTAACCAGCGACCTTCTTGCTGTGAGGCGACAGTGCTAACCACTGAGCCACCGTGCTACCATACTTATGAAAATGTAAAATAAAAGTGAATCTTTTAAACATTTAAAGACTGAAAATAGAAACATTTTATGTTTAGTTTCACATAATGTGACCATTATCCATCATCAGAAAATGCTAAACATTTGAATGTGTTGTTAAATTATTGAAATGATTTCCTCTGATATTTCAAAGGGGTTCGTCTGATAGCAGTCAGCTTGCATCACATGAACAGACATTACTAAACTTAAAAACAACAGTGACTTTAACCAGTTTAAGGTTCCTTTCCCTTCACAGAATCAACAGTTTTTGAAAGTCACCGGACATAATGACAAGAAAGATTTTCACAGCTGTTACTTCACTGTTTACTTAGGTGTTTTTTCACCAAATTCTAAAGCATGATATAAATATGGGAATTCTATAATGTGAATAGTCACAGCTAAATAACGACATAGTCATATTTTTAATAAAGAAGCTATATAAGAGAGAGAACTGGTTGGTGGAAGGTTTATGTGAAAAAAGTGCCACATGTTGATGTAATGTGAACGGAACTCTGACAAGGGAGGTGCAGATCCAAATGCAGGTTTTATTAACAGGATGGTCAGGCAAGCAACGATCAACACAGGGGCAAACAGATGTATACAGGAAATGCAGAGTCGTGGTCATAAACAGGCAGATGGTCAAAGGCAGACAGGAATAAACAATAAAACAAAGCTAGAGTCAAACACCGCAAAACAAGACAAGGAAACTGCATTGTAATGTTGACAATTCAGTATAACAAGACTCAGCAACTAGTGTGTGTGTGTGCTGGTTTTGAAGTCCATGTCATCTGTTCTGAACAGCTTCAGCTGTGTGTGTTAGCAATCAGCCAGGATTAGGAACTGGTGTGTGTGTGTGCAGTGCATGACTGGACCTTGTAGTCCATGTAATGCCAGATTTGTAGTTCTATAGATTGTTGGTGATTGTGACAGTTGAAACATTTTTTGGACTTATTTGACCATTTAGGTGCACCTTAAAAGGCACCTCTTATGTTTTTTTTTGGGACAACTTAATAGTTTTATGTTCAATCCACTTAAATTTGTAAAAATGATTATGTTAACCTAATCGATTTGTGTTGGGACAACATGAAGTAATTGTGTGGAATCCTGCTTTTTTTTTACAGGGATTGTGTAATAAGACAGATGGAAACATTGTTATAACTTGTTTTTTTCTAAGTAGATTTGGCTAGGAACTATACTCTCATTCAGGTGTAATGATCAAGGAACGTTGCATACCATAGCTGCAGCAGGTGCAATAATATTGCACAGCACTTAAAAATAGTCCCCAGGAAGGTAATTAGGTAAGATCACTGTATAATATAATTGCTCCTGCTGCTGCTATGGAAGATATTAAAATTATCAAAATGCTTTTTAACATTTGTTTTTAGCAAAATGCAATGAGTTATGCTAAGCTAAACATAAAAACCTACATCTAGTAAACTAACAGGACATTTTCATTTTTGCACGAACTATTCCTTTGCTGAGTTCCACACAACTGCTTCATGTTGTCCCAAAACAATAAGATTGTTAACTTAATCGACTTAAAAAATGTAATTGGATTGAACGTAAAACAATTAAGTTGTCCCAAAAAATCTTAAGAATTGTGTTGTTTCGACTCTATTTAAATAAATAGTTTAAACAAGCAGCAAAAGTCATTTTTTTGAGTGTAAGACATAACCTCAACAAGACAGGAAATTCTCTGTATAATCCCAAAATATGTGCTATTTGTAATGCATAGAAAACAAAGAAATCGCTATATACTCAAAAAATTACTATTGCCAGACACGGCTTGCGCGATTAAATTGTGCTATTCATTCATTTTCTTTTCGGCATAGTCCCTTTATTAATCAGCGGTCGCCAAGGTGGAATGAACCACCAACTTATTCAGCATATGTTTTATGCAGCGGATGCCCTTCCAGCCGTAACCTATCACTGGGAAACATCCCAGTTATTTACACACACACTCATACACTAAGGTCAATTTTAGCCTACCCAATTCACCTGTACCACATGTCTTTGGACTGTGGGGGAAACCGGATCATACGCGAACACGGGGAGAACATGCAAACTCCACACAGAAACGCCAACTGACCCAGCCAAGGCTCGAACCAGAGACCTTCTTGCTGTGAGGTGAATGTGCTACCCACTGCGCCACCGTGTCGCTTTGAATCGTGCTATTCACACATAAATTAAAGTGTGGACATTTTGAGTTTACTCGCTTCATTTGCGTGTTATATTCACTTCACGATAGACGTGGACTTGCGTCATGGGCTGGGCTTTTTTTTGCTAAATGGCTGGATTTTATTGAGAGAGTAGCTGTGCTTTATGTGCTTTAGGAATGCTGAAATAAAACTTATATTTGTTCGGCGCTGTGTCTGAGTCCACTAGATCCTTTCAGAGGTGCACCCAGCTCTGTGAGTTTATTAACTCCTCCAAAAACTATACCTGCATGATGGAAGCTTTCAGCGACCTTCGGTGCTTCAGCCTGAGCCAAGCCCAGTTTGATGAACTGTTGTTCGGTGTTGGCAGGAGGATTTCCCTCCTGGGACATCAACAACTGGTGGTGCTTCATAATCATGCCCATACTAGAGTAAGCTCCTGATCAGTTAACACAGCGCAAATGTCCGCTAAAGGTCAGATTTTCCAACTCAATCGAATCAGCCATCAAATGCTCAATTCGCTTGAATTGCACCGCAGAATGTCTATTCGCATCTTAGCATTGACTTAACATGTGAGTCACTTGCGCTTGATGCTTCATCCGCATCTAGTGTGAATGCACCATAAAGGATTTTTTGGAGGACAACTTATTTGTTTTGTGTTCAATCCACCTCCATTTTTAAAAACAATTAAGTTAACTTAATCAGTTTGTGTTGGGACAACATGGAGAAATGATGTGGAACCCAGCATTTTTTACAGTGTATGCCTGAGCAAGAATTTATTGTAGATTTTTCAGCACATGTCTTAGTAGATACTTCACAAAACAGGTGTCTAAGAGGTTTTGCGTCGTCTTCTGTATGTTTACAGAAGTGACAATATTTAACTAGTCGCTGAGGTTGAAGCGAGATTGGAGCAACTATAGGATGTGTAGGTCAGAAAATCAGATAGGTCAGTTTACTGCACAGATCATCACAGCTAGCTCATCAACCGAGCCTGTGGAGCGTGCATAAGATTAATCAGCTCTGTAGCTGCTGTTTAGCCATGCTCATTCCACCCAATAAAGAGAAGGAGAGGGAAGACAAGAGAGCAGAAAAGTGGAGGGCGTCACAAGATGACAAGTCAAGAGACGGCTAATGCGATGGTACTTCACTCAGAAACGAACCGATACTACAGAAGAGACGGATCAATTTGCAATATTCTGTTCACCATCCATGCAACAAAAGCCCAGACATGAAAGTAAAACATTAAGGGACGCTGTCTATGAAGTCTCCAATCAATAAACAACAGAAGCAGAAAAAAAAGAGAGCCCAAATTTCTCATTCTGGTGAGTACCTGGAGGCCTTTGTACAGCCTCCGCTGGCTGATGAGCAAGGGCTGGTGCTGTCATATTTCACTTTCACCTGTTTGGTGTCATTTATCAAGTCGGGCTGATCAAGGTGGAGCTCTGGTTGTTTGAGGGAGACGATAAAAAAGAGAGGGTAATAAAATAGCTTGTTTTGTGCCCTCAGGCATGATCTGTCTGCCAGGAAGCTCCGACTTTGAGACTTGGAGTGGAAATTGTATCCTTAACATTTTGGGGTTGACGTAAATGTCGGCTGTATAAACTGTCTGTAGCGCACAGGGCTAGGTTATAGCTAAAATCTTTATCTCATAACTACAGCCTGGCTCTCAAATATGCAGTATAATGCTTTGTATAGGCTTTGGGGTAGGTAAGATTATTCTGAATGCTTGCCAAGGTTTGTTGATCAAAAATAGTGATTTGCAGCCTCGTAATCATATTCAGTATGCATCAATTTGACTGATTGACTGATCGGAAGTTGTTGTCAGGTATTAAAAATATTTATTACATGAATCTCTGGAATACTTGATTCTGATTGGTCAGTCACAGCATTCCAAGTAACAGTTAAGCTATTCTCTGATAACAACTAAATAAACTAATGACACAGGCTCAAACGGGTGCTATAGATCATCTTGATCATTAGTCAATATATTCACACACTCATAAACACACACACACACACAAACAATATATTCACAAATTCACCAAAAAATGTTCATACCACTTAGGTATGAATAAGAGCCACAGTATCCAGGCTAATGTCAGCATGCCACCAAGAAGGACAAACCACATCCAACAGGAGTAGCTGTGGTCAAAAGAAGGAGCTGTCCGAATGGGATTTCAGGGTGCTAACCCAGATTGTATCCAACAACATAAAACCACAGCTGCCCAACTCACTGCAGAATTAGATGTGCACCTCAACTCTCCTGTTTCCTCCAAAACTGTATGTCAGGACTCCACAGGGTCAATAAACATGACCGGGCTGCTATAGCCAAACCTTTAGTCACTCGTGCCAATGCCAAATGTTAATTTTAATGGTGCCAGCTGCAAAAATCTTAGGCTGTGGACAATGCAAAACATGTATTGTTCTCTGATGAGTCCAACTTAACTGTCTTTCCCACATCTGAGAGAGTTGCAGTGGGGAGAAGCCCCAAAGAAGTGTACCACTCAGACTGTTACATGCCCAGAGTGAAGCATGGGGGTGGATCAGTGATGGTTTGAGCTTCAACATCATGGCATTCCCTAGGCCTGATACTGTAAACTATATTTTATTTACTATATAGTTTTTAATATATATAAACTATATAGTTTTTTTTTTTCAATAGTAATTTTTATTTAAATGCACCAATATAAAAATCTATATAAAAATGTCAGTTTGACATGTTAACACAAATGAACAGTTTTTAAAAACTGAAGTATACTGTTTAAAAAACCGTTTGAGTAATTATCAAAAATATGTTATTGTTTTTTGCATTTACAATAGTACTCATATAAGTTAAACAGTACTGTATTATTCACAACTATTTATTTCCGCCACCTTGCAAAATGGACTTTACAGTACAACACAAAATGTAAAGCAAAAAAACAAACATGTTTTTAAATTACCTCCAATAAATAAATAAATAAATCTAAATACATATTAAATTGTCAAATAACTTTTTCTTATGAATCTTTTTTTTTTCCAAATTACATGAAGTACTACTGTACTATTTTCTGATGACTTTAAAAGTTCCCCAGCCAATCATATATCATAACATATCACTTTCATCTAAACCGTCTAAATTCTACAGTCACTGTTTAATAATCTATACTAATTCACGTAACTTTTTCCAACAAATAATATTATTTTGGCTGAAGCAAAAAGAAAACATATTTTTAAATGACCTAAAATAAACTAACATCTTTAAATACATATAGATTTTTTTTATTACTCTTTAATAAACCACTTTCTCAAATTACTGAAGTACCGCTGCACTATTTCCTGATGACTTTAAAAGTCGCCCAGCCAATCAGATATCATGAAACATCACTTTCCTCAAAACCGTCTGTCATTTTCTTCAGCATCAGATTCTAACGTCATTATTTAATATTTGATACCAATGAACCATTTTCCAATCAATTGAAATTTTATTTTTTTATTTTTTTATTTTGACTGCGGTCCGAAGCAAAATAAAAACATGGTCTTTAAATGACCTAAAATAAACAAACACCTTTAAATACAAATAAAAAATCATTAAATCACTTTTTATGTGCCACTGTACTATTTCCTGATGACTTTAAAAGTTTCCCAGCCAATCAGAAATCATAAAACACAGTGGTGTAAAGTAACTAATTACAAATACTCAAAGTACTGTAATTAAGTAGTTTTTCTCAGGAATTGTAATTTACTAAATGTGGTTTATTTATAAACTAATTTCGAGAGGATCACGTGCTTATGATTGAACACAGCTGGTACCACATTAACTCTGCACATTGCGCCAATCAGATAAACACGGACACACTATAAATTACCAGAGCTTTCTGCTCCAGTCATCTTCGTTTGAAGAATCCCCCCTTCCACCTCTACTTCCTTCCCTTCTCCGATAGGGTGGCATGGTGGCCAGTGGGTAGCACTGTTGCCTCACAGCAAGAACGCCGCTGGTCCGTTCCTCTCCAGGCCTTTTGGCGTTTCTGTGCGGAGTTTGCATGTTCTCCCCGTGTTAGCGTGGGTTTTCCCAGGGTTCTCCGGTTTCCTCCCACCATTCAAAGACAGGCACCATAGGTAAATTGACTAAACAAAATAGCATTCTAAGGCAACTCCTAGTCAGAGATATCCAGTAGTTTACAGTAGGGGAGTTCTCGAGACCCACCTGAGCTCAAACTTTCCTCTCGCCCTCCAAATGGGAGGGAGCCCCGGGCTCAAGGATATTCTGGGCTCAGGGCTCTCTCCCGGGACAGCATGCCAAACACGCTTTATTACCAATCATCAGCTAAGTGTGAACTCTTAAAGTAGTTTTAAAAATGTGTACTTTTACTCTCACTTGAGTACATTTTTAGTGCTTTGGTTTAAAATGTTGGCTTGACATTGGATTTTGGTCACTTTCTTATAACCTAAAATCAACCAAACGTCAACGTCATTGTTGGACATCAAAATAACATTGTCCGTAGACACTGGCTAGACATTGAATTTTGGTCACCTGACATCACAATCTAAATATAACCTAATGTTAACGTCTTATGACGTTGTGTGCCTGCTGGGCAATAACTAGATGCACTACAGAATGTTACGTTTACACACATCCACAAATGTAATGTAAATGCATCAGCTTTTTACAACGTAATACTCACTACTCTTAAGAGCTACTTTTTACTTATACTTTAAGTAATAATCACAGCAGATACTTTTACTCTACTTGCACTACATTTTTAGGCAAGTAATGGTACTTTTACTTAAGTTTGATTTTTCAGTACTCTTTCCACCACTGATAAAACATCACTTTCATCTAAACTGACGCCGTTTTCTTCAGCATCAAATTCTACATTTACCATCTAATATTTGATACCGATTCACGTGAATCAATCAATTCCAACGCTATAGTTTTTATTGGACTGCTGTACAAGGCGGTCCGTCATCCTCAGGAAGGAGCACTGCCATTCCTGTATTAATTCAAGTGTCACGCCGCAGCTGAAAAGAGCTCGGCGGAGTCAAACAGAGAAGAGTACACTTCTCCCAGCGCCACTGTTTAACTCTCCCTACTTATTATGGGAACTCGCAGAGAAATGTAGCCGCTTCTCTTCCCCCAGCCAACCTCTTTCATGCTGGGTGCTATGAAATCCTATAGAAGTGCTTTTATCCCCCGAAGATACAGTACAAATCATCATTGGTTTTATCTCAGCTGGGGATGTCGATTTTCTAAATGAGCTTACTCTTTCCAGCTGCCCGTCAAGCCCATTTTCCCCTAATGCTTACCCATCACCCCCTGCTTCTCGCTCAGCCCTTCTTCTTCTTTTAACAGTCGGGGTTCGGGCCCTTTTTCTTCCCGCTCTTTGTTCGCTCTGGGGAGAAGGAGCAAACAGCAGGATTGATCCTACATTGCGTCTTGGTATTGTTCCAGGGCCTTGCTGTCAATAGGGAATGCATTGACTGGGTAAGAGTGAAATGGGGTGAGATGTTTAGCTGCAGTGTGTGTGTGTGTGTGTGTGTGTGTGTCGCTGTGACTGGCTTTTTGTGTGCAGCGGAATGTCGCTAATCTGCGCGCCATCGGCATGCAAATGAGCGTAGCGGCCCGGTATTGGAGGACTGGGAGAGAGCCTGGGAAACGTGGCATCAACACTTTAGAATGTGTGCAGAAATGAGCACTGAATGACATATTTTGACTTTCAACATGCTGTTTCTGAAAATCGGAGAGCGAGGTTATGATATCAGGGTGTTGTTGGGGGGTGAGTAGGGTGTTTGCTGAAATGTTTTAGGAGGTTTTAGTATGTTCTTGTGAGGCTGCAAGGGTGTCCTGAATGACTTCTAGGATGGTTTTTATTTATCAGATAAGCTATATGGATAGGAATTTTTTTGAGCCAAAATGCAGAATTACACAATAAAATAATGTAATAATAATAATAATAATAATAATAATGTAATTGAATTCTAATTGCTGTTTATTTGTGTGCAATGATTAGATTATAAAAACACTATACTACTACTACTACAACTACTACATTTACTATATTAATAATAATGATAATAATAATAATAATAATTTATTTATATAAAATTTATTTATTTATAACAACAAAAACACATCCATTCATTAATTTTCCTTATGCTCAACAACAAAAACATTATTAATATTAATAATAATAATGGTAATAATAAAAACAAATAATAATAATATTATTCAAATAATGATAATAATTATTATTAACAACAACAACAACAACACTCATTTATTAATCTTAATAATGGTAACAATTAATATAATAATAATAATAATAATAATAATAATAATAATAATAATAATAATAATAATGATACAATAAAATGAAAATAATTATAATTAATATTATATGTAATAATAATAATAATAATAATAATAATAATAATTATTATTATTATTATTATTAGCAACAACAACATCCCTTCATATTTTTTTAATAGCAATAAAATAATGACAACAATAATAATAATAATAATAATAATAATAATAATAATAATAATAATTACAATAACAACAACAATATTAATAATAAGTATAATAATAATTAAAACAATAACATTATTATTATTAATAATAGTAATAATGATAATATTACCAACAATAACAAGTGTTGTTAATATTATTATTATTATTAATAATATTAGTTTTATTGTAATAAAAAAAATCATTAACTTCTTGTGTGACCATTATGAAGTTAATTGTGAATAATAAATAGCATTTTTAAAAATAATAATCAATAACGAAACACTACATTATGATAATTTAAATGCAGAGAACAAATAAACTATAGTGTTAGTATCAAACAAATGCTGCTATAAATAATAATAAGAATAAGAATAAGAATAATAAGAATATAAATAATATGGGCATCACGGTGGCACAGTGGGTAGCACGATCGCCTCACAGCAAGAAGGTAGCTGGTTCGAGCCTCGACTGAGTCAGTTGGTATGTGGTATAGGTGAATTGAGTAAGTTAAATTGGCCGTGGTGTATGTGTGTGAATGAATGTGCACAGATGTTTCCCAGGGTTGCGGCTGGAAGGGCATCCGCTGTGTAAAACATATGTTGGATAAGTTGTCGGTTCATTCTGCTGTGGCAACCCCTGATTAATAAAGGACTAAGCCGAAAATAAAATAAATGAATGATTAATAATATGATTATTTTGAATTTAATTGATTTACATTTATAATGTAATATGACATACAGTGGCTGTGCAGGTAATTGCAGATACTATGTTTATTTGATTAAGTTGTATCAGTAATTGCACTTAATATGTATTCCCTGACTGACTAAATTAATAAATCACCAGAAGTTACATTTATTCATTTAGCAGATGCTTTTATCCAAAGCGACTTACAAGTGAGCATAAAAGAAACACTTCAAATGTACTAATGACAGTAGCTCTATAAATGCTGACAAGTCAAAATTTTATTCATTTATTTAAATAACATTGTTTATTTAAAATGACAATTAATAAATTTACCAAAAGCACATTATTTATTTATTTATTTATTTATTTAAGTAATTAATTTATTAATTTATGATTTTATAATAGATTTAATTATTAATTTATTCTTATTTATTTTAAATGAATAATTATTTAATTAAAATTTAAATAATGAATATTTATTTATTTATGAAACAATAAGTTAATAATAAAAAAATAATAATACATGTACTAAAAGCACATTATTTATTCATTTATTTATTTATTTATTTATTCATTTTCTTTTTGGCTTAATCCCTTTATTCATCAAGTGTCACCACAGCTGAATGAACCGCCAACTTATCCAGCGTATGTTTTACGCAGCGGATGCCCTTCTAGCTGTAACCCATCACTGGGAAACACATTCACACAAATACACTATGGACAATTTAGCTTACCCAATTAACCTGTACCACATGTCTTTGGACTGTGGAGGAAACCGGAGCACCCGGATGAACCCACGCAAACACGGGGAGACCATGCAAACTCCACACAGAAATGCCAACTGACCCAGCCAAGGCTCGAACCAGTGACCTTCTTGCTGTGAGGCAATCGTGCTACCCACTGCGCCACCGTGATGCCTTATTTATTTATGTATTTTATTTTTTTGTATTTTACATTTATATATTTAATTATTAATTTATTCCTATTTATTTTATTGAATAATTATTTAATTAAAATAGCAAATAATTAATATTTATTTATTTATAAAACAGAATGGTAATAAATAATTAAAATTTAAAGTATTAAATGTAGCACAAGCACATATTTATTTATGTATCTTTTTATTTAAAATGATAAATTTATATTTATTTATTTTTGAAACAAAAAGAGTTAATAAAATTAAATGTACCAGAAGCACATTTATTTATTTATTTATTTACATATTTATTTATTTATTTTAATTAATAAAAATGTTAAAATAATGAATATTTATTTATTAATATTTAAAATATATATATATATATATATATATTTATTTTTTAAAAAATATTATTATTTACTATTTTATTTATTGAACTTTATTTATTTTATTTTATTTAGAAAGGAAGTTAACAAAAATAAATATTGAATAATAAATGTACCAGAAGCATATTATTTACTTATTTATTTATTAATAATTTTTTTAATTTAAATTAATTAATACATATTTACTTATGTTTATTTATGCACATTTTAAAAGATTATTTTCATTTATATAATTTTTATTAGTTTTTTATTATTTTATTTAAATACATTTTTCATTTTATTTTAATTTATTTAGACAACAAATAATTAAAATAACAATAAATAAATGTACACAGTATTTATTTCTTCATTCATTCATTTGTTTGTTTATTTTAATTAATTAATTAATTAATTTAATTTTACTTAATTTTTAAGAGAGGAAATTATTCATTAAAATAATGATTGGTAAATGTGCCAGAAGCACATTTGCTCTCCTATACATGAAATGTCACAACTAGTTTATGTCAATAAAGAGATGAAAGATCAGACAATCTGTACAGGCATATCGTTGATTAATTGAACATTGCAGATCTTGTTTGTGTTGTGTGCTCTTGAGGAATGAGAGCCGATACTGGCCAGAGAGCAGTGATGCAGTGGCCCTGAAAATAGTGTACTGATTGATGTAACTAAGTGGGCAAAGGAACAAAAGCCTTGGCCTGGCGCCTGAGACACAGTATGGTGTACTCATTGTTAAATGAATGTCCTTTCACTTTTGTTTCAGAGTGGATTTGGTGCGTCTTTGAACTGATGCGGTCTGAGTGAATCCTTTCACACTGTCATGGGAGGTTCCTGTTGTCCGTAAATAACATCTACAGAATGGCGTTATTTATGTGGCTGAGAGGCATTTGCATGGAAATGGCTGCACATATTTTTTTATATCTTCATAAGTCTGTCTCCTCACTCGTCCAGTTCACTGGAGCACCTTTGACGAATTGGAACTCTTTGTTGATGAATTGCATGGAGAAGAATGACTTTTTGGTTCTTCTGAACTATAGCTAGTCTCTGTTTTACAAGGGTTTTAATCCAGGCACTGCAGTTAAGAGAGCTAATGTAGGTTTTCTGTCATTTAGATTTCACATAGCCTTCTTTGAAACTAAAACTAACATTATTAAAAGTAGCCATACAATTAAATTCAAAATTATTAGTTATCCTGTCTTAGGATTTTTTTTCTTTCAAATATTTCCCAAATGATCTTTAACAGAAAAATGTATTTTTTACAGGATTTCCTTTAATATGTTTTTCTTTTGGAGAATGTCTTATTTGTTTTATTGATAACACTTTATAATAACTACACACTATGAATCATTTAATAAGCATTAACTCTATATTAACAGATGTTAGTAAGCAGTTTTAATTTGCAGATACCAATGCTCCATTTCTGACTTATAAGTAGGCTCACAAGGAATCTGTGCGCGCAGAATTCCGCAGATTTTCTGCAGATTTTCCACAGATTTTTTAGCTCATCATTAATGCTGTTTATTTACTTGAGTAAATGTGTGTAAATCTATATTTTTTTTTCAGTTTTTAAATTAATTACAGTAATATTATTGACTAATATAAAAATGTTCATGTGATTTATGTACAATGCAGTTTGTACAGTAATATTTTCTGTCTTGTAATAGATATATTATATGAGAGACTTGCTTTGTTTACCAATGAAAGTGAATCTAATTGGATTTGCTTTTTAAACAATAAATAAAAGTAAAAAACACATAATTTTTTTTTTATTTCACATATTAAGGTTTTAGTTATGATACTCCCAAAATAATTCAGCAGAAATTAGCAGATTTAGTTATTGTGGCGAGGGGGCGTGGCCGAGAGCCGTGGAAGCGAAATGAGGCCCACCACAGATGAGATAGACCTGTGGCGCGCACCTGCCTTCAATCCCACGGAAGGAGCTCTGGACTATAAGAGGAGGAACGATGGCAGAGGACGGAGAGAAAAGTCCGGGCTGGTCCTCTCTCTCCGTCCTCTGCCATCGTTCCTCCTCTTATAGTCCAGAGCTCCCTCCGTGGGATTGAAGGACTGTGGCGGGCCTCGTTTCGCTCCCACGGCTCTCGGCCACGCCCCCTCGCCACAGTTATGTTACTCCCAAAAATCTCTGCAGAAATAGCAAAAAACGTCCGCAGATTCCATCTGGCCCTGCTTATAAGCACGTATATAATGTGTTTAATAATTGTATTTTTATACGTTGTTAATTATAATTTTTTCATTACTAAATTAAGTAGTTATTTAGTTAGTTAGTTTTTTCATATAGCACATTTTTTACAACACAACGCTGCCCAAAGTGCTGAACACAATCAATACTAACTAAAATAAAACCTACATCACATACATAACAATTAAAACATAAGGCAAACCCCTCATCATTAAAAAGGCTCAAATGCTAAAGAACAAAGATGGAGTTTCTGAAGCTTTTTTAAAAACAGATAGAGTTGGAGCGTGTCTGATGTGGGGTGGAAGCCCGTTCCAGAGTTTTGGGGCGATAACAGCAAAAGCCCGATATCCACTTCGCTTACACTGGGATCTTGGTACCGAAAGAATAAATTGATCAGAAGACCTTAGTGACCTATTAGGATTATATACATGTGAGGTCTGCTAAGTAAGGTGGTGCCAGATAATTTAAGGATTTAAAAACAAACCTAATAGTTTAAAATTAATCCGTGACCTGACAGGCAGTCAGCCCAGAGAGGAAAGAACTGGGGATATGTGCTCATACTTGCGAGTCTCTGTCAGAAGTCTCGCAGCCACATTTTGGACTAATTGCAATCTATTCAGGGCATTTTGACGAATACCCACATACAGAGAGTTGCAATAGTCAAGTCTTCCCAAACTAAAAGCATGGATCACCTTCTCAAGGTCATTAAAAGAGAGAAGTGACTTCACTTTTGCCACAAGTAGTAAATGAAAAAAAAATGGATTTAACAACAGAGTTTACTTGTTTGTTAAATTTTAGATCACTATCGAAATGAAACCCTAGGTTTCTAAGAACAGGTTTTTGATAAATTGATAGCTCACCAAAACCTAATAAATGCAGAGGGGTAGGATCGCCAGACCAGACCACCTCAGTTTTTTCCTCATTGAAATAAAAAAAATTGACGACAGCCAGGTCTTAACCTCGATTAGACATCTCATATGGGAGACAAGGCCATTTTTATCATTATTTAAAAGATTTTTTAAAAGAGACATTTTGCATCATCAGTATTGCATCATTTACAAAACAGTTATTTAAGAGAAGTAGCTGGCTTTTAAAGATTATTCAGAATGTGTAAGTATATGATGAATAAACTATTTAAATGAACATTTATAAATTTTATTATTCAGGCATATATTAATAGTTAATTTGTTTGTTAACATATGCTTTATTAAGTCAACTTCATTCAGTTTTGTGACCTTATCTAAAGTGAGGACTTTATAAATGACAATTAAAAGCTCAGTTATATTCTAAACAGGAAAACAAAAAATAAACAGCTTTACTTCTATTTATTTGAAGATACACAAATTAAATTGTGTCATTCATTAATTTTCTTTTTTGGGTCGCCACAGCGGAATGAACCACCAACTTATCCAGCATATGTTTTACACAGTGGATGCACTTCCAGCTGCAACCCATCACTGGGAAACACCCATACACACTCATTCACACACATACACTACAGACAATTTAGCTTACCCAATTCAGCTATACCGCATGTCTTTGGACTTGTGGGGGAAACCTGAGCACCCGGAGGAAACCTGGAGGAAACTGTATATATTCAGTTAAAGTCAGAATTATTAGTCCCTCTTTGAATTTTTGTTTCTTTTTTAAATATTTCCCAAATGATGTTTAACAGAGCAAGGACATTTTCACAATATGTCTGATAATATTTTTTCTTCTGGAGAAAGTCATATTTGTTTATTTTGGCTAGAGCAAAAGCAGTTTTAAAAATTTTTAGGAACCTTTTTAAGGTCAAAATTATTAGCCCCTTTAAGCTATTTTTTTGCTATAGTCTACAGAACAAACCATCATTATACAACAACTTGCCTAATTACCCTAACCTGCCTAGTTAACCTAATTAACCCATTAAGCCTTTAAATGTCACTTTAAACTGTATAGAAGTGTCTTGAAAAATATCTAGTAAAATATTATTTACTGTCATCATGGCGAAGATAAAATAAATCAGTTATTAAAACTATTATGTTTAGAAATGTGTTGAAAAAAATATTTTCTCTGTTAAACAGAAATTGGGGAAAAAATAAACAGGGGGTTGTATTAATTCAGGATGGCTAATAATTCTGACTGCAACACACACACACACACACACACACACACACACACACACACACACACA
>CAIGQZ010000276.1:2290630-2308142 GCA_903798205.1 Danio tinwini
ACACACACACACACACACACACACACACACACACACACACACACACATATATATAATGAAAAGTAACTAGTAACTATTTACTTGAGTAATTTTTTCATCAGATACTTTTTACTTTTACTCAAGTAACTTTTAAGATTGCTACTTTTACTTTTACTTTAGTAAAAATTTCCACAAGTACTTGTACTTTACTTGAGTATAGATTTTGGATGCCCTACCCACCTCTGCTCAGGGTTATACAAAGAGTGGCCAACTCAAAATACACACATTCCTGATACGTGAGTCCCATCTCAAACTCAATACACTACAATTACTATGGTATAAATACAGCACTACAACATACAAACAAGAGAGATCGACTTAGAATGTCACTTACCAGTTTTATAATGTTTTGATCAGTTGTAGTTTAAAAATACCCTGATCTTTTCTCCTCTAAGGGCTTATTATGTGGTCTCTTTCGCCATCCTGTGGGTGGACAACATCAACTGTCTTTGCTCTGCTCAGTGACAGGCTGTTGGATGCCAACGTCTCTCAGAAATTATAATAAAAAAAAAAAAGGCACTGGCGACACGGTGGCGCAGTAGGTAATGCTGTCACCTCACAGGAAGAAGGTCGCTGGTTCGATCCTCAGCTGGGTCAGTTGCCGTTTCTGTGTTGAGTTTGCATGTTCTCCCTGCATTCGCATTGGTTTCCTCTGGGTGCTCCGGTTTCCCCCACAGTACAAAGACTTGCAGTACAGGTGAATTGGGTAAGCTAAATTGTCTGTAGTGTATGAGTGTGAATGAGTATGAATGGATGTTTCCCAGTGATGGGTTGCAGCTGGAAGGGCATCCGCTGCATAAAACATGTGCTGGATAAGTTGGCGGTGCATTCCGCTGTGGCAACCCTGGATTAATAAAGGGACTAAGCCGAAAAGAAAATGAATAAAAAAGGCTCTATCCTTATAAATAAACAGCGTAGATGCAATCTAAACAACCACATACAAAAAGCCAACAACTGCCTAAAAATTCTCAAAGGTACATTATGTTGTCCAACTGCTGCAATATTTGTCTAACTGTAGTGAGTTTATTGATCTGCTGTCACTGTGGACGGAGTAATACAGAAGGGTAAAGAGGCTACACGAGTTGTGATATTGCAGAATATTGCATGGCTATCAGCCAATTCGAGATTTAAGAACCAGACAGAACTATATATATGGCGTCATGGTGGTGCAGTGGGTAGCACGATTGCCTCACAGCAAGAAGGTCGTTGGTTCGAGTCCTAGCTGAGTCAGTTGCCATTTCTGTGTGAAGCTTGCATGTTCTCCCTGTGTTCGCATGGGTGCTCTGATTTTCCCCAAAGTCCAGAGACATGCACTATAAATGAACTGAACAAACTAAATTGGCTGTAATGTAAGAGAGTGTGTGTGAATGAGTGTGTACAGGTGTTTCCCAGTACTGGGTTGCAGCTGGAAGGGCATTCGCTGCGTAAAACATATGCTGGAATAGTTGGTGGTTTATTCCTCTGTGGCGACCTCTAAAATAGAGGCTAAGCTGTAGGAAAATTAATGAATGTGTATGACTAATTCATATCAGATTATACGTTTCATAATGTACAGTGACAGAGTTGGATGTACCTCTTTTTTCAGGATTATAAATAACTTTCCCAAACATGAGTGCACACAGTAAAACCCTCTCCCTTTAAATCAGTCCAGGTAAAGAGCCCTCCTTTAAAAATTTAAAAGTTTGAGAGGCCTTTTCACAAATTAAAAAGTAATTAATCTCTACCTTTAATGTACAGGTCTGGGCCATTTCAGCTAATGTGCAGCCCAGGTAGCTCGAAAGTGCGTGTGTTGGGCTCAGAGCAGTGGAAAGTTAAGATCAACTCTCGTATTGCATTAATGCAATTAGTCCCCGCTGGCCTAAATAATAAACCTAGAATTCTACCTCCATCTTGTTCAATATTTCATGTTTAATTCAGGTGCTCAGAGTGCTGCTACACCGCAATGGAGCTTTACTCTCAAATGCAGGTTTTTCTCTTTTTTTTTTTTTTTGTCCACAGGAGCCTTTTAGAAGTCATTAAGTAAAAGCCACCCCAATCTCACGTCCCATTTGTGTGATTTAATAATGAGCTATACCTGCCTACTTGCAAGTGTTTCTTTTGCATATCAAAGTGCAGATCTTCTGCTCAGGTCCACTCAGCAATCCTTTTTTAACCTTTCCTGAAGTAGACTGAAGTGTTTCTCAGCATGAATAAAAGAAATACTGTAACTGGAGGAAACAGTTACTCCACATATTTGAACGCAACTTGCTCAGTAAGAACTTAATAGTTAGAAAACAATTAACACAAACTAGATTTGTCAAGTGTTGTCATTCACAGGCTGGAAATCAACTCAAATATGTGACCATTCAAATCAGTTGGGATGTTAAACGAATCGTGATACATGAACAGCATGGAACTGTTGGGTTTGTTGTAAATTCGCTTAACATGCGCTTTAGCGACAAACGAGTTGTGGCAAATGGTTTAACCCTTTAAGTGCCCCACCTGTTAAAGTTTTGGTTGCACTTCTTATCTTCTAAAGTCACTAGTAGGGCCAGACGGAATCTGAGGACGTTTTTATGCGAAGAATTTTGGTAAAAATCTGCGGATTTCTGCTGAATTATTTTGGGAGTATCATAACTAAAACCTTAATATGTGAAATAAAAAAATAATGTCTTTTTTTTAATGTTTAAAATGCTAATACAATTAGATTCCCTTTATTTGGTAAACAAAGCAAGTCTGTCATATAATATAGCTACTAAAAGACAGAAAAAATTACTTTACAAACTGCCTTATACATAAATCAGATATATATTAGTAGTTAATATTACTGTAATTGAATTTTTTTGAATAAATATAGATTTATATACATTTACTCAAGTAAATAAACAGAATTAATGATGGGCTAAAGATCTGCGGAAATCTGCGGAAAATCTGCAGAATTCTGCGCGCGCAGATTCCGTGTGGGCCTAGTCACTAGTTACCACACTCAGTGTATTTTTTTCAACACAATACAAAAATAGTTTGATTGTTTTTATTTCATTAGAAATATTTATCTGTAATTATTTGTAGTGTAATCCAGCTTTAAAATAGTTCTTTATACAATGTAAAACACTAGGGATTTTCGTGATGCTAATCTGCGCTGATTGGTTCGATGATTAAGTCTGTTGTGATTGGTCGACTGGGTTCAGCGCGAGACAAAGAGAAACGCTCACCATGGTTATGAAATAGCGAGAGTACAGAGTATAAATGTGGGCCAATGCAGGAGTGCGTTTAAGCAATGCAGTTAAACACCAGCATATACTCTATTCTTAACCACAACCCCAAGTAATAACAACAACACTCATTCAGTATTAATTCATGCAGTGGCAAAAGTTGAACTATTTTAAATATTGACCGCCGCACGTTTAGGAACAGCTGACAGTGGCCATAACTTTAACTCAAAACCGGTCAGAAATGCATTTAAATTGGTAAAGGAACAAGCACATGCTGCATTTTCATCGTGCCTTTGGATGCAATATGTGAATAGCCCATAAAGATTTAAAGGTGCTGTATGTAAGTTTTTGACTCTTCTAAAGCATAAAAATACCATAATATGTGTGCAGATATTTAAGAAACATCCCAAGTGAACATATTCGTTTAACCAAAAAACAATACTGAAGTCAGATATTCTGCTTTGAAAATGTTTTTTTTCCGTGCCGGAGGTAAATTTTACCTGCACAATGCTAGTTTAACCAATTATAATTCAGCACCCCGGGTTGCCTAGTTGGAAAACAGCATATTTCATTCATTCATTCAAAAAGACTCTGAAAGCATGCATCTGTGACCGAAATAGACTGTATCAGACGTCAAAATGAGACCGATTTAGTTCCACATGAGGTTATTAATTATCAAATAATATAAATATTATGAACGTAAACATTAGGTGAGCAGGTTTAATTGTAACTGCGTGTCCTAACAACACGCTTTGTGATGAGATACGCAGTGATGAGCAGTTTGGCTGTTTGCATCAGACAAAACACGACAGAAATGTAAATACAGCTATTCAGAAGCACAGAATATGCACTCACTCACAAAACGGTAAGGTTTATAATCTTTTCAAACTCACATTGTTAGCATTTAGCACTGAATAAAGCACACAATCTTTACCTGAGGTGATCTGTCATAGGTTTCACATGTTCAGCTGTGAGAAATAGAAGCCGGTTCTAATATATCAATTCGAGGTGTTGGTTAGAACCAAAACTCTTTTTAATATGGAAAATATTCACTCTATCGCGTGTCGTTGCTTTTATTTAGAACACTGTTTAAATCACTTGCTCCTGTACTCAATCTAGCATCTCTTGTTTGCGTCTATTTTGATCCAGGAGTGCATTACCTAGTTCAACCACTGGGTGTCAAACTTACATACTGCACCTTTAACCTGAGAGATACAGTACAAGCCACTGATCTAAAATAGATAAGTAATTACAAGCCGCGTGGAGCGATTACATGTCACAACACACAATTAAATACATATTTTGCAAACTACAGAAAACGAGGCAACCATTTTACTTCACTATCTACTACTACCATCACACTTACATGTTCTGTAGGAAGGAGAAACACTTACAGGATCTGGAGGAAGAAGAAACTGGTCCATAAAAACTGTGTAACAGTCTTTGCTGATCCTTCCTTTAATAGCAAACACCCGGTGAATCCCATGTTGCAGTCATCAAAACAAAATTACAGGATCAAACACAGCACACGATTGGCTATACTGTGGTATTGCTGTGAAAATGAACTTTAATAAATGAACTTTAAAGGACACCTAGGTTACCTCTTTTTTCCAGATTTAACATAAGTCTTTAATGTCTCCAAAATGTGTCTGTAAAGTTTCAGCTCAAAACACCCATCAGATTATTTATTATAGCTTTCTATTTTATAGCTCTATCCATCAGGTAGCGGTCTTTGTGAACTGTGCCTTTAATAGCCCATTTCCACTGAGTGGTACGGTATGCTTTTATGGCCGTTTCCACTGTCAAAAGGCGTACCGAACTGTACCGTACCACTTTTTCGGCACCCTTTCGAAAGGGTACCAAACACAAAAAAGGGTACCAAAAGGTGGAGCTACACGCGCAGCTGAACGCTGATTGGTTACAGAGATACATCACAAGCTCGTGGAGCTAGCCAGATTCAAAACAATGGAACCGCCATGTTTTAATACACAGACATTATCGTAATACTATATGTATATAATCACAAGCCATAGTTGACCCAAGCTCAAAGTAAATTTGTCGTCGTCTTGATGAACAGCCACAAAGCCAAGAAGAACAAATTCTGCCGTGTCTTGTTGTTGTTTTACGAGCTTGTCTAAAAGTGTGAGCGGTTTCACTTTGTCCAGCGCGCTCGCAATCGCGTCTATATTTGAGATAACAGACGTTTTGAGCTCATATTTTTTACGTGCGCGTGATCACTGAAGCGATATCCAATATCCAAACGCGAGAGTGAATAGCGAAAAAACAAAGGAGAAGCCTTACAAAACAGCAGCAAATGATGCTTCTGCAACCTAAAACATGAACAATCTGCCATGTTTAACTATTATCATCACGTTTTGGACTATTATGAACTCGGAATGACGGAATTATGTTCTAACAAGAGGCTTCAAATAAGGACTTAACTTATGCTGTGTGTAGTTTTCTGTAATTGGTAACATATCAGAGACTGTAAGGGTCTGTATGTGTTCATATATGTTAAATGTATTTATTTATGTAAATGCAGACATTACAGTAGGCTATTTCACACTATCATTGATCTGCAGTTATAATCAAATCATGTTCATAGAAAAGTTAGTAATAAACATTTATACACAAGTATTTATATGTATGAAGCATCTGTGTTGTGAAAAGTGCTTTTCATATTATATGTGAATGACCTGTATGGTGTTACTGTGAGATTTCCTTGAGTAAACATGACGTCGTCTGAAACTTTCTGTCGTACACCTTGGTAGTGGAAACGCAAGCTTGATAAAGGTGACCCGTATCGACCCGTACCGTACTGTACCTCTCAGTGGAAACGAGCCATAAGGCTAGACCTCCCCGCCCATCGTTCCCACGTGCCTTAATCTTCTCCCTCGGCTGCTTCAGACAACAGACAGGCATAAAGGAAGCAGATCTCACGTAACGTTTGTGAGAAATACTACAGTAAGAACTTTACCAATGAGTATTTGATGCATTTGTTGTGGAGTTGCAACGATGAGTCACACACAATGTCGTTACAAAGTTCACGCACACACACAGATACACACAAACACAGCGTAGACAGACAGCACACAGACAGCGCGCACGTTTAGCCTTGCACTGTTTTTGCACGCAAATGTGACAGGATACAGGTTAATATCCACTGCTGTATGGATATCGGTTACGTTAATGTACAAAATAAACCTGATTTAATGTCCACAAACCGGGATTGAAGCATCTTCTTGTATAATTGTTCTGATACGCGGCTGTGTTGATGAAGTAAAGCTGAAGTAAATGGCTGTAATTCATTAACATGCACTGTTTTAAAACATTTTAAACTTGTCAAACTCACTCTTGATCACATGATGATCCTAGTAAATTGAACAGATCTTTTATTCCCGGTTGATTTGCGCACGTCCTGTCTTGTGGATATGATTATACACATTACGGAGACATGTTAATACGCAGCTGTCAATCAATTGGGCGGGGGGATCGCACTCCTACGTCAAGTTGTGGTGGGTCTCAAAACCACTCCAATTGGTCCACCGTTTTTATGTTGTTAAATTGAAAAAAAAGCTCTGGGTGTGTTTGTATCACCCCAATATGACGGTCTATACACTATACCTACACATATGTCTGTCCAAACTGCTTGAAAAGACCAATTTTTACCATAGGTGCTCTTTTAACCCTTTATTTTCCACAGCGGCATCTCTAGCCATCTCTCAGTGATAGTAATCATCATGTCATGATCCCCTGTGCTCCACTAGTGTTTGAAGGGAAAGATGCGTTTATGTTTTGTCAGATCAGGCACTTCATATTTGGCGATGTCTCGTATTGACATTGAAACGAAGAGGCAAAAAATCCGAACACAAAACAAATCATTCATTTGACACAGTCAGCTCTTTCCTTAAAGAATCAATAGTTTTAAACACGATTCAGTTTCAGATTTAAACCTCAGCTGGATGTTTTCATTCACTTCTGTGTTACACACTGCATGAAAAGGCATTTTCAAAAACCCATAATAGGGGCTCTTTAAGAAATATACAGCTTTTCAATGCACATGCTCTCATCTTCTACTTGCTTCACTGCAAATCTATCTGCAAACTGCTTATTGTGTGATAAGATCACGAATCATATTGAATCAAGAGTTGAGAGAATTTTTAAATCCATGACATCAACCAAGTGCTTTTTAGCAGTTAGCTGTTTAATATTAATTTAGTCCGTTTTGCGACTGAAAACACAATACTGGCATATTAACAGCATATGCAATGTACACTATTGACATACAGACAACAAATACTTAACAATACAAAGGAATCCTTATAAATACTAAAACTGTACTGTATGTTTTAATGTTTATTATTTTCTGTTGTCATATCAGTGGCATTGTTTGGTTTTTTAATATACTTATTAAACTGTTTGCACATTTGCTTAATATAAAATTATTGCATTTTGGTTCGCTCTGAACAATCAATGTATTACATTATGTTAAACATACTTTGAAACCTTAAAATGAACATCATTTTTAGTAGTTTTTTCATGATTATTTCTCCTGTAATATTTCTTTCTTTACTGTAGGACACAAAATGCTTTTCTCTTTATGCAGCTGACTATAAAACCATAAAAAAATATTTGTTGTGACCAAGTCATTTACATTTAGAATCCTCCCGATTGTGAGGAACAGATGCAAATTCAAGCTTTTTATTCAGTGACCTTGAACTCTATTCTGAACAGCATCTGTAAGCGTCAAAACCCGGGCTTGTTGTAAATTCAGAAAACTGGCATGTCAATTTGACGTTTTACGACAGATTTTTATGGCAGTGGAATCAAACACTCGCTGCTGCTTGCCTGCTTCGTCAGGTGATGTGTGTTAAAACGAAAAATCCACCCCTTAGAGTATACTGGATTTTCACAATTTAAAGGGGTAGTTCACCTGAAAAAGTAAATTATGCCATTAATTACTCATATTGTTCCAATCCAAATCGGTAAGACCTTCATTCATCTTTTGAAAGACAAATTGGGATATTTTGGGTGAAATCAGAGAGATTGCTGGTTCTCCATTCGTTCAAAGAGCAGACAAACATCATCAAAACTGTCCATGTGACTTCAGTAGTTCAATCTTAATTTTATGAAGCTACAAGAATACTCTCGTACAAAAACAAAAAGCTAAATATAATGACTTTATTCTACAGTTTCTTCTTTCAGCATCAGTTTAGAGTATGTTTTCATGAGAGCACTATATGATGTACACTGAAAGAAATAATAGATTTACTTCAAAATATAGTGCATCATTTTTGCAGTTGGCATTTCTGTGTGGAGTTCCTCGTGCTCGTGTGGGTTTCCTCCGGGTGCTCCGGTTTCCCCCACAGTCCAAAAACATGTGGTACAGGTGAATTGGGTATGCTAAAATTGACCGTAGTGAATGAGTGTGTGTGTGTGAATGAGTGTGGATGTTTCCCAGGGATGGGTTGCGGCTGGAAGGGCATCTGCTGCGTAAAACATTAAAACATATGCTGCAAGTTAGCAGTTCATTCCGCTGTGGCGACCCCAGATTAATTAAAAATTAATATATAAAAAATATAATATAAAAACTAAGTTTACATATTCTATCATTTGAACCACACACAAGTTAGCAGGCTTACATTCATTGTGTATGCATAAATTAAATAAAAACGTAAATTAGTAGTATTTTTACTCTGTAAAAATAGTTGGGTTAAAAATACCCCAACATGTAACCCAACTATAGGTTTTTTAAGCACCTTCCCAACTATGGGTTATTTTAACCCAATGCATTGGGTTATAATTTTACCCAATGCATTAGGTTATTTTGATTAAATGTTATTTATTTCCATTCTGATATTACGATTGCTACTATAACAAGTACTACTAGTACTTAAAGGTAAATAGTGAGTAAATTGACATTTTTGGGTGAACCACCTCGTTAACACAAAACAAATATACTAAAATAGTAACACATTACCTCTGCTAGTTAACATATATCACGTTTCCACCCATCCCTCGTGGCACATTTCCAACAGCAGACGATGATTGCGTTCATTCCTGGACGTACGAGCGGTCATTTATTCAGTGTGCACCGCTTCCGTACACCACTCAAGAGTTTGTGCTGGGGTCACATTAAAAGGGAAGGTGATAGCGGAGCAGCGGGTGGCCATATATCATAGTAATTAAAGGCTGGCCTAATGATGCAGGCTTCCTCCAGCATGATTCCTGTCTGATCGCAGGGCTGCTTCATTAGGAGCACTCAGCCTAACGAGGTGTAGCTGTAATAAAGTAATTCTCTGCCTGCCGCGGTGATAAAGAGCTCCTCTGGCTGAGGGAGGGATGAAAATATAATTATAATTGGAAATGCTTGACTAAAGTTATTGCAGGGCTGCTGAAGGGTGCAATGTTTTTGTGTTTGGAACCATTCCTCTCTTCCCATATCCCTCTGTCTCTCGCTCTCTCTGTGTTCATCACGTTGCCAGTATCCCTCAAATGAATATGTCAGGGGGGATGAGAGGGGTGGGGGGTAATTAAGCTGATTGTAAATGCAGTATAGCAACCGAAGAAGAGGCCCGGGCTACAGAACAAGCTTTTTTTTTATTACGAGCTGCTCATCTCATTGCACATGTTAGTGCTTTTGTTTGCTGTTTGAAATAGATTTGATAGCGAAATCGCAAGCAGAATGCTTTTAAACCTAATTGGAGTTCTTTTGTATGATAGGCGCAGGCTAATGTGAGCATTTATTTTGCTATACATATATACAGTACATACTTACATATAAAATTACATACAGATGTCACTACTTCAATTTGTTCCCTTTGCCGTCATTCATACCGATGCGGCGGCGGTATTTGGTGCGCCAGCAGCTTTTGACCGCTGGGTGTCGCTTTAACTACAGATTTTCAGCTTTGCCTTTTTACAATACTAGATAGACGGTTCTGTATGTGTTCCTTATGTGATGTGTTCAATAAAAATTTAATTTTGTTTTATTTTTCTTAGTGATAAACATGCTTTTACACTGTACTGTTTGCTTTAGAAAAGATACATGGTGATAAGTATAGCTCTAGGCTGCAAAAAGCAAATATAAGAATAGGTTTTTTAGCCTTTATAGTGCCCTATTAAATTGCGTTGGGGTAAAAAGAATGTTTCGATTTCTTTGACCATCGTGGCAATGTTATTACCTCAAATCTTAAACATGTGCACATATGAAAATGCGGCACAACACACACTACAAAATAATATTAAGATTATTATGCCGGTGGAGCACCTCCTTGTTATATAACTTACTTTATCAGTAGGCTAATTATTATTTATAATAATTATGTTATGTTTCAAATATTTGACCAACTGTCATTACATGTAAAACACTCTCATGCACTCAGAACTAGTGGCAGCTATGAACTAAATAAATAGGCATATACGCACGCAAAGTGAGCCGCATATTATCGTCTGTTCATTTTCTCTGTTCATTTCCCCTTTACACGCATGCAGAGAAAGCAAAAAAAATCTGCTTGTTTAAAAAAGCGCATTCTGTTCACTAATGTATCAATACATACATATATACACTAAATGGCCACTTTATTAGGTACACCTGTCCAACTGCTTGTTAACGCAAATTTCAAATCAGCCAATCACATGGCAGCAACTCAATGCATTTAGACATGACGATCTGCTGCAGTTCAAACCGAGCATCAGAATGGGAAAGAAAGCTGATTTAAGTGACTTTGAACGTGGTTGTTAGTGCCAGGCTGGCTGGTCTGAGTAGTTCAGAAACTCATCTGCTGGGATTTTCACGCACAATCATCTCTAGGGTTTACAGAGAATGGTCCTAAAAAGAGAAGCTTCCAGCAGGACAATGACCTAAATCACACTGCCAAATTATTAATGTAGTGGCTTCACAACAACTCGGTGAATGTCCTTGAGTGGCCCAGCCAGAGCTCAGATCTAAATCTTATTGAACATCTCTGGAGAGATCTGAAAATGGCTGTACACTGTCGCTTCCCATCCAACCTGATAGAACTTGGGAGGTACTGCAAAAAGGGTCGGGCAAAAATTCCCAAAGATAGGTGTGCCAAGCTTGTGGCATCACATTCAGAAAGAAGTATTGAGCAAAGGCTGGATACTTATGTACATGTGATTTTTCAGTTTTTTTTATTTTTAATAAATTAGCAAAAATAAAAAAAAAGTCTTTTTTTACATTGTCATTATGGGCTATTGTGTGTAGAATGTTGAGGAAATAAATAAATTTTATCCATTTTGGAATAAGGCTATGACAAAAAAAATGTGGAAAAAAGTGAAGCGCTAATTTCCCATTATTGTCTAGTACACACTTAAAACAAAACATCTTCTTGCAATACATATCTGTTTGCACAATGGAGCATTTCTTATCATGGTTTTAACTTCATTGTTGATGTCTTCTTGTATTTCATTTCCACACATCAGGGAGCCCCTGTCCAGTCTTTAAATCACATGCCACTTTTAAATTCACAAGCACACATAAAGAGGGGGGAAGGACTGACCGCACATTTTACAACATCTAAAATATTTCTCTTTGACATTCAGGATCTGTTAATGCCTAGTCCAAACGACAACAGCAATAAACCACATTCAGAAAATAAATACACTCAAATAACTTTTGCTGCTTTTTCTAACTACTTATTTAAAATGAGTTGAAACAAACCAATTTATAAGTTTTTTTGGGGACAATTTGTTTTATTTTCAATTCATTTAAGTTTGTAAAAATGATGACGTTTTTTCAGCGTAATTGGTCTAACAATGTAATGATGACACATTTCTACAGATTTGTTAGATTTTTTTAGGCAAGCGTAATTATCTTGTGAATTTAAATCAAACACAGTTTCACTTAATTTGGACAACTCACTGCTTTAATAATGTTTATTATTATTTTGTATATGTAACATACACTGTAAAAAATGCTAGGTTCAACAAAATCGATTTGTATTGAAACAACATAAAGAAATTAAGTTAAAGGTGCAGTAAGTAATTTTTTTTGTCACCCAGTGGTTGAACTAGGTATTGCACTCCTGCTTCAAAACACAGGCAAGCACAGGTTGCCAGATTGACGACACTAACAGCAGCGTGCCTGACTGTCGAGCCTAAAGGCTAATTTACGTTATGTTCTAAACAAAAGCTATGGCATGTGATAGAAGAAATACTTTCCATATTAAAAGAAGATTTTGTTTTAACCAACAACTTAAATTTATATTTTAGAAACGGCTTCTATTTTGTGCAGCTGAACAACAGAAAACTGACAATGATCACCTCAGGTACATCCCATATGCTTTATGCAGTGTTAAATGCTAATAATGTAAGTGTAAATGCCATTTTACCTGACATTTATTGCCATAATACTGAAAGCAGCAGCAGAAAGTTCACCTCAGATCTTGGATATAAAATAAACCTTTTGAAATTCAACTTTACAGTGCAAGCCAACACATATCAGTGATTCAGCATGTACATTTTCTAATGTTGAAGAGGTTTAATATGTATTAATTAGATTATTATAAACCTCGTCATTTTGTTGGAGTGCAGTGAGTGCACTATTCTGTGCTTCTGAGTGGCTGTATTTAAATTTCTTTCATGTTTCGTCTGGTGCAAACAGCCAAATTGGTTATCACTGCATATCTCATCATGTAGCATGTTGTTTGGACTCAGGGTTACAATGTAACCTCCTCACCTAATGTTTACATTTATAATATTTGTATTATTTGCTAATCAATAACCTCATGTGGAACTCTGAATCTGTGTCTCATTTTGGAGTCTGCTACTGTCCACCAGAGGTCGCATTTCGCATTCTGACTAAATGAATCAAATGTGCAGTTTTTGTTTAAACTGGCATGGGGTGGGTAAAATGACCAAAACAAAAACAGACAATCCGGCACGTAACTCACTTTTTTAAAGCAGAATAACTGACATTGATTTTCTAATAAACCAGAATATTTACTTAGCATGTTTCTGAAATATCTGCAAACATATTACGGTATTTTTATGTTTTAGAAGAGTCAAAAACTTATATACAGCACCTTTAACTTATTAGTTTTTACAAATATAAGTGGATTAAAGATTTTTGAGTTTGGACTGGGGATGAAATATAAAAGACTGATCTTGTAACTGCCATTAGCACAAGTACAGCTTATGGAGTAAAGAAACAATCAATGTAATAAATCTGACAGCCTGCGAGCTGCTGTTTTACACAGTGGTTACATAAAACTAAAAAGCTTAATTGAAACGTTTAAATTTCCCGAAATAAGTGAAGATTAGTCTCTAACAATTCTTTCGCTTTACTTAAAACACTGTCAAAATATTGAACTCTTAAAGGAACAGTTCACACAAAAATGAAAATTACCCCATAATTTACTCACCCTCAAGCCATTCTCTGTTTATGTGAACTTTTTCTTTCACAAATGAACACAGTCAAAGTAGTTTTAAATTTTCCCCTGGCTCTTTCATGCAAATTATTCATACTGTATATTGGTGTTGGAAAGTGACTTTTATTTTGAAGCTTCCAAAACCATGTAAATCATCATCATCATCATCTAACATATACACCGCGGATGGGCTCTATGCACAGCTAAAGTTTTAAAGCCAACGATAAACTTTTGTTGAAAGCTTAATATGAATATTTTCAATTTTACAAGGTTTTTTTTTTTTTTTTACAGCGTCAATGTTGTTATGTAATTACAATACATTCAGTTAAATAGACTTAAGCATTCATTTAGTAGTTCAAGTGTAAAACGAGATGAAAGACCGCTGTAACCGGTAGCTCAGAAATTCCTTTGAAAATACTAGGGTAAAATAAACGTGTTTTAAAGATGTGGCTAGGGGGAAATGTAATTTAATGCAGTGCTTCTTGTTCGATCTGAGACGTATATCTAACAGGCAGTGAAGATCGCTTTGGAGATGTAATGTAAATACCGCTTTTAAATAATAGATCACCCATAGCTTTCGTCGAACCACGGCTGTGTTTTTTATGGCATAAATGTTTGCAAAGTGCACTAAGAAGCAAACACAATTGTCAATGTAAAGATCGCTAAAACTGTATTGTTAAAATACTTTGAAAGCAAATTACACGTAAGAGAGATTAATGTTTTTTAATCAATCGTTTAGACATTTAAATGGGGATAACTGGAAATAGAACACAACCATGAACTATGCTTCTAAGTACAGCTCTTGAGGTGTAGTTGCGAATGTACAAGTCTGCAACGCAGTTTGCGGATGTTTGTTGGAACAATGGATTTAGGAAATGCTAAATCAACTAACTATGGGTGCTTTCACACCTGCATTATTTAATTCAGTTGAATCGCACTAGAGTTCGTTTTCTCTTTTGGTACGGTTCGTTTGGGCAGGTGTGAATGTAGCAATCGAACTTGAGTGCGCACCAATAGCGGACCAAAAAAGCATACCGAAACCTCCTTAAAGAGGTGGTCTCGGTACGCTTTCAAACTAACCCTGGAGCGGATTGTTTGTGGTGAGAACATGGTCCAAACTAAAACAGACCCAACCGCAAAAAGTACTGCGCCTTTTTGGACTAATCCAGCTGCCGTAGGTTGATACGCTGTGCATTATGGAATGTGGAGGAAAAGTATTTGTTGACAGTGCTTTACCAAATGGGAGAGAGAGAGGGGGAAAACATTACCTGATGGATCGTTGGTAATGTTTACGGAAGATGACCATGTTGCAGTTTAGCTAAATTAATTCACGCCTCCTCCTGAAGTGACTTGCAATGCACCTTTGCCATTTGCAATGCCTTAAAACATAGTTTTCCAACCACAGCCGTGCTTCATTCTCGAAATGTATAGTTTGCCTAAGTGATGTATACAAACTATATAGTATACATGAGCAGGGATACAATCAGCAAGCGCAGTCATCCTTCCATAGTGAAAAGCAACATTTTGTGTCTGCCGGTTTGTTTATTTGCGGGAGTTCCATTGGCATTTTCCCGCACGTGAATTCTGAACAATCGAAAAGCAGTTTGAGAAATATGTTCAACAACATCTGGCCAATGAGTGATGTGGATTTTGTCACATGAATGCATTTTGGTTCTTTTCAACTGGTTTGGACCAAAGCAATTAGTGTGGTGTGAAAGCGGCCCAAAGGCGGCAAAAAATGCTACAATGTATCATTTATTGCCCTTGGTCCGGACCAAATAAAGCGAACTACAGATGTGAAAGCACCCTAAGCTTGTAATGACGGAACTAGCGACCTTAGTTGGCTAACGATGGTTTTTGGAAACGCACCCCATGCTGGTTATACAGTATATTATTCTTAAGGTTATTGCATACTAAATCCAAAATTTTCACACGTTAAAAAATTAATTCGATCTCATGTTGTGTCAATTGTATAGACACGCTGCCTCAGAAAATTGTGTCCATCATAAAATTTTTTAATTTGGTTAGATTTTTTACATTTTTCACATCTGAACAGATGTTTAGAGTTTTTTTTTTTTTTTTTGACAATTAAGCGCCGCCGTACAAGCAAAAGGCAAAATGTGTGTGCGTGTGCACTGTAAACAAATGCTGGGTTCCACACAATTCCTTCATGTTGTCCCAATGTCTCAAGAAGCATTTTTATTCATGTATTTATTCATTCATTCGTTCGTTCATTCATTCATTAATTTTCCTTTGGCTTAGTCCCTTTATTCATCAGAGGTTGCCACAGCGGAATGAACCGCCAACTTATCCTGCATATGTTTTAAACAGCGGATGCTCTTCCAGCTGCAAATCATTTTCAAGAAAAACAAAATAATATTGTCAAAACAAAAAAACTAGATCATTTTGGTTACCCCATTGGCAGATTCCTTAACTTACTCACTTAACTTTGGGTATTTCTTAAAACAAGACTTTATTGTTTGCTTGTCTAGAAAATGCTTCTTTATTTTTAAGAATTAGAATCAGGACTAAAACATCTAGATAAGAAATGCATTTTTTGCTGTGTAGCTGGTGTCAAGAATTCTCTAAATCCACAGTGGAATTAGCATTACAGAGGAATTGTTGTTCTCCATAGTTTCCTTCTACATACAGTAGTTGCTTTTCATAAAGGTACTTCTAAATGTCTAACCTCCAAAAAGCTTATTTTTTCAATTTTTTTTTGTTGTCGTTGTATAGTTACATTAATTAATTTGAACAAGCACCAATAATACTGTATTTTTGAAGTCCACCTAGCTGGTGTCCAGATTTTTTCCCCCAATCAAATTAGCATTACAGAAGAATGTTTGTTCCTTATACACACACTCAGAAATAAAGGTTACTACAAAATCTGTATAAATAAAATCTGTCACTGCGGCGCTAACTTTTTTTTAAATGTTTATTTTTGTTCCTAAAAGGCCCTTAAAGGTACATATTAACACCTAAAAAGTACAAATGTGTGCCTCATAGTCTTAGAAGGCACAAAAGTGAACCTTAAAAGTACAAAAATGTTCCCTAAAGGTAGTGTTGTTTACTCGTATGGAACAGAAATGTATAGTAGTTAGTTTTCATAAAGTTACTTCTATATATCTGACCTCTAGAAGGCTATTTTTTTCTAGAAATAAAGATTTTTTGGGGGGTTGTTACATCAACATATCAACTGTACATCATACAGTTACAGTATCAACATATATATTTTGAGAATGGCCAGTCGATGGTCCTCTGAAAGGCCAGCCTGCAGAATGACTGCTTTCTCTACTTAGAATGTGCACTTGTTTAGAGTAAGCTAGTAAAATGGCTATACCTTCTCCTTTCCATCGGTTCACGAAAAATGTTAGCTGTGATTAGTTACACAATTCAACATTAACCTGTAAATTAAAATTCCTTGGTGCAATTTGATGGGTGATTTAATTTGGTCCATGCTCTCTCTCTCTCTCTCTCTCTCTCTCTCTCCCGCTCTACCTCCTTCTCTCACTCCGCTCGCCGCAGGCTAATCCCATTATGAATTCTTTATATAGCTTTTTCCCTTAATGATCAGCGGCCTGTGCTCCACTACTGATTACTATTGTACACTTAGCATTACATAAAGCAGGGGATTAATATGCCCCAGAAGGATTGTTGCTATGGATCCCCCAGTCGCCTTCCAAGAGATGTTTCTGCTGCTTCAATTGTCCATAAATTACGATCCCCAGTGAATTAGCTTCCAGACTGTATAGAGAGGTACAAGCCAAGGAGAGCACTCTCACTCGGGCCTCAGACGAAAGTGATCTCCTCAATTATTCATGACCTGGCTCTTTTTTTTTTGATAATGTAAGATGCTGTATTATATTTTCCCTCCTCTCTCCATCTCAGCCT
>CAIGQZ010000276.1:2313142-2340716 GCA_903798205.1 Danio tinwini
GTCATTTATAAGGGATTTATAAAGCATAAATAGTCCTCACTTTAGATTAGGTCACAAAATTGGATGAAGTTGAGTTGATAAAGCATTTATTAACATACATAGTAATCATTACTATATGCCTGAATAATAAGATATATAAACATTAATTTCAATAGTTTATTAATCATTTACTAACTCGTTCTGAATGATCTCAAAAACCTTCAACTATTCTTAAATACAACTGGTTTGTAAATAATGCAAAACTTCACTTAGTAAAGAAAAACCAACCAGTCACAAATTATGCAAGTACAGTTATTAAGCATATTATAAATGTGGTTATAAGTCAATAACAGCATTTGTAGCTGCAGTTATAAACTGCATACTAATGTTTATTAATGTAGGGTTAATGCTTAATAAATAATGAACTCACTAGATGCTAATGCTTAATAAATCATTCATTGTGTGCAGTTATTATAAAGTGTAACCAAAAAAAGTGACCCCAAACTTTTGACCGGTAGTGTATGTATAGATGTATTTAATCAGTCATACATACAAAGTAAAAACGTGGTTTATACAATAATTAAATTGTAACAAATTGATAATTTCATTGCAAATACATAGTTAAAGTCCGCATTAACCGAAAGCTGTGAAACGTTTTTTGTTTAGTTCTTTTTCATTTTATGACAGTTTCTAGAGAAAGAAAAATGAGAAAACAGTGGGCATGGCTTGAATTTTCTACAGCGAGCTGATTGGATGTAGTAAATAGGCATTTCATTCAGAAAGATTGGGAAAGGGCTTTTACAAGACTTATTGGGGAATGGGAATACATACCATTCTACAAAATTGCTTGCCAAGCTTACGATTAAATTTCATATTAGTAATCACCAATAAAGCTTAACAACAACTGTCTCTTTAGTTTCATTTCTAAACGTTTGAATCTCAAATTTGCAAAAACTCACACATCTGGTCTAAACCCCTCCTCCGGAGAATCGTCAGTCTAAGGCGATCAATGATTGGCTCCTGTACTAGAAGGCGGGGCTACATTCGCCATATTGACTATTACATTTTTCCTTATTCAAAACTATATGTATAAGTGACATGTCTTGTGTATTCTATAGTGTTTGTTACAACCTAACAGACAACTCCTCCTCCTAACCATTTCGATTTGTTGTCAAAACGGACAGTTGGAGGGGCGTGTTTAAATGTTAACCACACCCAATACCTCAGCCAGACGTAATCTGAGAATTTAACTAAAAAACAGGAAGCGCATTTTCAGATTTGTCATTTTTTTTACAAGGGCAAACTATTTTATTTATTAATGTTTCTCTCAATGGCACATACAAATGAATTGTTTGGCAAAAAAAACTAATGTTATGCAAAGTGAACTAACAAAATCAATATGATTAGTATGATAGTTCATTCCACTTGTACTTTAAGGCCACTTAGGTATTTTTCATGTCTTTTCTGGGACCCAGACAAGTTCCTAACAGTTTCAGTGCAATATTCACCAGCTCCATCTGAAGTTGACGGGGTCCCAGCATTAGCCCTTGGATCCTCCAGCACATGTGGCGGGAGGCTTCCGTGCCTCATTGCCTCCCCAGCATGGGTGACACAGTCTGCTGGCTCCGACTGACACCCTGATGTGTGGCTTCTGCTGCCCGAGCCAAACTGCAGGCTGCCAGGCCTGGAAAGAGACCAGGGCCAACCAACAGCTGGAGCTGAGCTGCAGGCCCTGTCCCGGCTTCAGGCGATGAATCACTCACAATTAATATTTAACTCCGGCGGAGGCCTCCAGGTAAGGCATCTCTGTAAATATATGATGCGCTGCTCTTAAAGGATTCTGATTGCTCTGCAGGAAGATAGCTGGAAAATGTGTGAGCGCTCTCTTGAGTTTTCTCTCTTTTTTTTGGATGTGTGGACTCCTGCCTCTCCTCTGATTTTCACAGATCTCGGCGGTGCACCTGCAGGCATGCACTCAGATCTCAGACGAGCTGCCGGATCAAAGCCGTAATGCTGGACTTTTGAAAACAGACGCCTGGATCACAGAAGCATTTTTTTTTCAAGCCACCCAGCTCCACATTTATATTCAATGCTAAAACAACATCTACTTCCCTACAGGCCTCCTGGTGGAGCAGCGAGCCAGCTGGGTAATGGAGTTTTCAGATGGGTCATTCCTGACGACTCTCAGCCGGTTAACTGTCTGCGTTCCATTGATTAGTACTCCAGCCTCCATCTCTCCTGTGACACGCACACATATATAAGCCACGATGGTTGTGATCGACGTTCCCCGCTGGTTCTCGCTCATTTGCATCGTTGTATGTTGATCTGGAGCTGTTGGAAAGTACATAAAATCATATTTATGGCTGGTTGTAAAAGTCTGGAAAGTAGCATTGGATTTTAAAGGTGAAACGTCATTTTTTTAATATTAAAATATTTGCTCCTACCCCATTTAGTGTGTGTTATGCACTGTTGCACACTGGTAATCGGTCTACAACAGGTTTTTATCAGGATCATGATTCATTTAGAATTAAGTTAACTTAAATGAATGTGTATACAGTGCTCAGCATAATTGAGTGCACTCCATTTGGAAAAGGAACTTTTTATCCATTTCTCATCAAAAATATTTAGACATTGTAAGATAATAAAATTTAATTCAAGCTAAATATTGCAAAATAAATTACAACCTACAAAATTTTAACAAAATTTTCACATTTTTTGCTTCTCTTAATTTTTTTTCTCTTTTTAAAATTTGTATTTAATATTTTTCTATAACATAAATTTGGGTGTGCTAGTTTTCAGACCGTTATCGTAAGTTATTTTGTTAGATAAGCTCTAGATTTGGCTTCAGTACTGACTAATCTCATGTATATGCACAAATATCATTGTATAGCTTCCTATTAAAAATATGAATTTAAAATATAGATTTGAGCCTAATTTGTGCCGGAACACGCCAGATCCGGCGCCTCTAAAATCTGACCTGGCACCTCATTTTACTGATCCCCCTCCTCAACCGGCCTCCTACCCTGTCCGCTGTTCACTTTCACATTCGTCCACGACTCCCCAACCCTCTTCACTATCGTCCGCAACAGCCCTACGCCATACACCGTGACAACAACCCCATCACCCCCCACCCCTTTCCACCCCTTTCCACTTCTTTTTTCCACTTTCGTTCGCGACACTATGCCGGATCCGTTAACCCGATCTGTTCCGGGACCTCGCAATTCACAAATTAAGCACTGACTTGTATATGAGTAGTGTTGGGGAAAGTTACACTGTTAGCAGTTTTTGTAAATTGCACAGTATTTAACTGTAATATGAACTGCATTTTACTATAGGGCAGTTATGCGGTATGTTACTGTACTTTATAAAGTTGCATTGTAAAAAATTTACAGCAACGATATACATATAATTGTGTAAATACATATACAGCAAGATAAATGCTGCTTTATATAATGTAAATACAGCATTTTTGCTGTAATTGGTTTACAGTAAGTTACTGTAGATTCTACAGAAATTTTCTTACGGCATACTTTGGAAAGTAATGCAGTACAATATCGAGTTACTCCTCAAAAAAGTAACTACAGTAGTTGTGTTACTTAGTTACTTCTTATGGTAAGAAATGCATTCATTTTGAGTTACTTTTGTGTTACTTTTTCTTACCTGGTTGAGGCTTGATCTCTTTCAGAAGTTTTTTTTTTTTTTTACAAACTGTTTAACCATCATTTAACTTTTAAAACACATCAAAAAAAATGATTTAGGATAATATTATCTTCTGAGAACTTCCGGACACAATGCTATACATGCTGTATATACAGATTAATGAAAGTTTAAAGCAATGTGTTTGCTACTTCAGTCTTATTAGTGAAGCGAAATCACTGTCCATTGAGACAATCCCCTTTTTCTTTTCTTCAGTGCATTCAAAAGAAAAGAGAATGCTTCCATTGCAGAAATGGCTCTGCCATCTTGGTTTCTGTCTTTCATCGAGTGTATGATTCAGCGTGACAATTTTTATTTTAATTCAACATTTTGTTTTTAAAAAGCAAATTAATTAAACTAAAAAGTAACTCACATTACATTTTTTAAAAGTCGCTCAAATAATATTATTTAATTTTTGAAAATATTGCATTACTCGTTACTTGGAAACTTAATATTGTTACAAAGCTCATGTTACTTGTAATGCATTACCCCAACATTGTACACTACCTGACAAAAGTCTTGTCGTCTATCCCAGTTGTAAGAGCAACAAATAATAAGTTGACTTCTAGTTGATCATTTGGAAAAGTGACAGAAGGTAGATTTTTTTCGATAAATTATCCGTTGAACTGCATCCCAATCATCATAAATACTGTAGTAGACATATTGGAACCCATATGGACTTAAGATTCACACAGAAATCAGTCACGTTTGGTGAAGGAAAAATCATGGTTTGGGGTTACATTCAGTATGGGGGTGTGCGAGAGATCTGCAGAGTGGATGGCAACATCAACAGCCTGAGGTATCAAGACATTTGTGCTGCCCATTACATTACAAACCACAGGAGAGGGCAAATTCTTCAGCAGGATAGCGCTCCTTCTCATACTTCAGCCTCCACATCAAAGTACCTGAAAGCAAAGAAGGTCAAGTTGCTTTAGGATTGGCCAGCCCAGTCACTAGACATGAACACTATTGAGCATGTCTTGGGTAAGATGGAGGAGACATTGAAGGTGAATCCAAAGAATCTTGTTGAAGAGGGGTCACTTTCTTTGTCATTCCAGATGACTTTATTATTAAGTGATTTGAGTCATTGCAGAGATGAATGGATGCAGTCCTCCAAGCTCATACACACTATTCATTCTTTTTTCACTGCACAATGATTTTATATTCTATACTGTGCATTATTTTCTGTTAAGTCACAAGACTTTTGTTTAAGCAAAGTCAGACCTTACTGTCCTAATTAAATCATTAAAAATAAAAGCATGATCATATTTTATTTTGGTAAAATAAGTGTAATCTAGAGTCCTTTGCCTTACATATAAGCCACTTCTGATACCAAATGATCAACTTGAAGTCAGGTTATTATTTGTTAATCCTAAAACTTGAATAGGTGACGACTTTTGTCAGGTAGTGTATATGAGTCATTTTGACAGGGACAAAAAAAGAGAAAAAACACAAAATTCTTTGTTAATATCCTTAACTGGACCCCCTGTCAGTAGTGCACAGCACGTATCAACTTGTTGAATCAATCGAAATAACCCTCAGGAGTCCGTTGGCGTGTATACATGTACATGTTTTAGCACATTTTTATTTGATGACCATTAAAGGAGCTTAAAATACTTTGATTATTTCTGATTGTATTTATAAGACAAATACAAATTAGGAAAAATGTAAAGGGTCTATTTATATTAGTATATATTCATAATTACAACAAAACAATCGTTTTTTTGTAAAATTAGTCAAATGGAGAGGGAGTACTTTTTTTTCTGCTTCTTCTGTCAACATGACTGGCAAACAGGCACAAATAAATCAGCTGAATCTCTGAGAATATTTGCCTCACAGACATATGATACATACAGTATCTTCATAAAACCTGAAATGTATATGCATTAAAATGAATGCATATGTAATACAATGCATAAAGCACTATGGCACTAAACACTATCAGCCATGTGTATGAGTTTAATGCTGTTCCAAATGGTATGCTATATATTTTTTTTACTAACCAGAGATTTACTAACCAGTTTTCTGGTTGATGTTTAATAGTTTACAAATTACTGAAATATATTCACAGATTCATTGATAAAAATATAAATCTTTAAAAGGGGATGTACTCATTTATGTTGAGTACTGTACTGTATATGCTAAAATGGTAAACACGTGTTATGTTTATGTTTGGTATATCCTGTCCATCCAAGCTCTTCTAGTTTTTTTTTTTTTTGGTGGAAAATACAAACTGTTCCCTACTTGTTTAAAGAGTTATTTCCTTGCAGGTGCAGAATATTCATGCTAGTTGGCAACTGGCTGTAGTGATTTCAGCATGTTCCAGCTCAACTTTTTTGGCTTCAATAGAGGCAATGTGAAGCAACAGTAACGTGGGCTTTTGTCACCTTACGTTCTTAATGTCAGTTTGGTTAGTTTGGGCCTTGAGCTGTGAATCCCCCCCCCCCCCCCCACCAATATACCATTTGCATAATAGTTATAAAATAATGCTGTTGTTTATGGTACACTCATCGGCCACTTTATTAGGTACACCTTACTAGTACTGGCTTGGACGTCCTTTTGCCTTCAGAACTGCCTTAATCCTTTGTGGCATAGATTCAACTGGGTCCTGGAAATATTCCTCAGAGCATCACACAGTTGCTGCAGATTTGTCGGCTGCACATCCATAATGCTAATTTCCTGTTCAACCACATCCCAAAGGGGCTCTATTGGACTGAGATCTGGTGACTGTGGAGGCCATTTGAGTACAGTGAACTCATTGTCATGTTCAAGAAACCAGTCTGAGATGATTCAGGCTTTATGATGTGGCGCGTTATCCTGCTGGAAGTAGCCATCAGAATATGGGTACACTGTGGTCATAAAGGAATAGACATGGTCAGCAAAAATACTCAGGTAGGCTGTGGCGTTGACACAATGCTCAATCGGTACTAATGGGCCCAAAGTGTGCCAAGAAAATATCCCCCACACCATTACACCACCACCACCAGCCTGAACCGTTGATACAAGGCAGGATGGATCCATGCTTTCATGTTGTTGATGCCAAATTCTGACCCTACCATCCGAATGTTGCAGCAGAAATCAAGACTCATCAGACCAGGCAATGTTTTTCCAATATTCTATTGTGTAATTTTGGTGAGACTGTGCGAATTGTAGCCTCAGTTTTCTGTTCTTAGCCGACACAAATTGCACCCGGGGTGATTTTCTGCTGCTGTAGCCCATCCCCCTCAAGGTTGGACGTGCTGTATGTTCAGAGATGCTCTTCTGCATACCTCGGTTGTAACGAGTTATTTGAGTTACTGTTGCCTTTCTATTTGCTGGAACCAGTCTGGCCATTCTCCTCTGACATCCGGCATCAACACGGCATTTGCGCCCACAGAACTGCTGCTCACTGGATATTTTCTCTTTTTTGGACCATTCTCTGTAAACCCTAAATATGGTTATGTGTGAAAATCAGAGTAGATACGCAGTTTCTGAAATACTCAGACCAGCCCGTCTGGCTCCAACAACCATGCCACGTTTAAAGTCACTTTAATCACCTTTCTTCCTCATTCTGATGCTCGGTTTGAACTGCAGCAGATCGTGTGGACCATGTCTACATGCCTAAATGCATTGAGTTGCTGCCATGTAATTAGCTGATTAGAAAGTTGCGTTAACAAGTAGTTTTACAGGTGTACCTAATAAAGTGGCCGGTGTGTATAGATTGAGTATAAAATGACACAATAATAAATTTGTTAACATATCAAAAATGTGTTGTATCTTTTACTCAAACACTGAAAGATTACTCAAACATGTTGGAAGAAAAAAAAAAGTAATGTTTATTACAAACTAAAATGGCCATTGGTGGATTCTGTAAATAGAACAAGATCCAAATGGTTCAGTTCGGAGTTTGACATATTTTTTTATATTTTCGCCCTGTGGATTTTTTTTTTTTTTTTTTTTTTTTTACTTGACACCAGTGCCAAAAACTGCTGTCGAAATAAGAAGACTCATATTTATGTGCTAATGAAAGGATCTGATATGAATTTTCTTTGGCAGAGCCTGACTATAGGTCAAGCACCTCTATGTCAACAAGGGCGTCTCGCTGTTATGTAGAGCACAGTTTGATTACTATGTGAAGTCTTGTCTTTTCTTCTTATGTTTTGGCCTGACGTGCTTGACTGGGGCTGAATATATAACTGGCCAATAGCCTTCAAGCTTCATGGGAATCGCCATGGGGACATGCTTTTTGGGATGATTTCCTGTCTGAAAGATTGAGGGACGCCTCAGGGAACTTCCCCTAGCCTCTCTTTCTTCACAAATGGAGAAGCGCGATGCGACTGCCTTTGTCCTTCACATAAAAAAGGGTGAACCGCTGAGGCCAGATTTCCCCTCTGAGCCTTTAGCGTAATCATTGTTTTATAAACAAGCCTTTGCAAATATTAATATTCATATTATTTTCTAGGCCAAAGAAGTCGTACTGAATCAATTATGCTATTCTTTCCCATGTATAATACGAACAAGCGACATTCTCTTTATGAAAGGTTGCTGTGTCACACCCCTGAAGAATCTGCAGATGTAGAAAACGATAATTACATCTCTGTCTGGTGTAATTTTGTGATTACGTGGCCCCTATTATCCAGATGTACAAAAGCATTGTGTGGGGTGAATCTCTGAGGATTATGGGAGAGAAAGCACTTTTCATCGGGTCAATATTATATATTTCAGATGAACCGTATTCTGTATTTAAACCACCCTGTCGTAGAAGTTGCCTGATGAAATTTCTCCATTCCTCTTCTGCTGGTGTATATTGCCAGAGCCGTCGTTAATGGCCTAATAAAAGCCAAGCATCTTTCCCTGCATATGTAATGTATGAGGCTTTAAAAAAGCGTTATTGCTCCTTCAAATCGGAGCTGCTTCCTTGAATGTGATGGACCGTGGGAGTCCACCTACACCGCTGAAACCAATGCCTCTTTTTCTAATAAGAGCTTTGCTTTCTCCACCACATGCTGAAAAGCACGGTGTGCTTAAACGGCAAGAAGAGCAGATCGGTTACACGTGAAGACAGCCCACGTCCTACCCATGATATCAAAAACAACCATGGCAGCAAGTTTTCATTTCATTATACGCTAAAATAACAGTCTATAGATGTTCGAGAGCGCTTAACTGGAGACCTTGCATTTGATCACCACTGAGCCACATTTATTCCCATATCGTAGGCTCACATTCTTGGGATACAACCAGCATTTTATTTTCTCCCATTGGATTTCCACAGCCCTCCTTCACAGTTCTTAGAAGGTCTTTAATACCTGAAGATGTCTATTTGTGGCATTCCAATTTAACTCAATGGCGGTTGCTCAGACACAAGGCCATTCATTTGTGACTATCATGTCAAACAGGTCAGACAGAGAAAAAGGCAAGTCAATTTTACACTTTCGAGGCCTCACATTGAATATAATTTAACAAACATATATATATATTTTTATACAGTATACCACATAAACATAATGTCTCTTTTGAATACACTATAATGAACGAAGATACAGTACTTTTTCTACCCCCTAACGCACAGGTGTCAAATCCAGTTCCTGGAGGACAGCAGCTCTGCGCAGTTTAGGTTTAACCCTGCTTCAACCTGTAGGTTTCAAATAAGCCTAACGGACTCAATTAGTTTGATCAGGTGTGTATAATTGAGGTTGAAACTAAACTGTGCAGAGCTGCGGCCCTCCAGGAACTGGATTTGACACATGTGCCTTAACAGTACATTCACTTGGGGCGTCAGCATCAATGCTTGGCAAAGTGCGTGTTTGATACCAACATGATCATCATAGCAGTCTCAGCCAATGAAATAGACCACAATTGGTTACTGTCTGAGCTGGGGTATTTGCATAAAGCATTCTGATTGGCTTACACTTCCGTTGATGCTTGAAAAGTTGAGAAATTTCCCACTTCTACAATTCAGTTCGGCAACCCTTGACATCACTCATTGACGCTGACACCCCATCTGAATTGGGTGTAAGGGATCATTCACTCTCAGCGCTCAGGAATGGGTTTTAAAAAAGCACAGCGCAAGGTCCACATGATGTGATATTACGAATGTTATGTAATAACGACACTATCAATTCAATTCATTCATTTTCCTCCGTTTTAGTCCCTTTATTCCTCTGGGGTCACCACAGCAACTTATCCAGCATATATTTTAAACAGCGGCAGGGGCGGACTGAGACAAAAATTCAGCATTGGCCCAGGCTTCACAATGAGATCTCGAAGTGGCGATCACGAACTGAAGAGCGGAGGGTTGGGGGGTTTCTGGGGGGTGCGGGGGAGATGGCGATTAAGAACTGAAGACTGGGGGGAGGGGGAGGGTGGCTGTGGAAGATGGTGATCACGAACTGACCGTCCACAAACTGACCAGCCCACATTTAAAAAATAGTCTGGCCCTTCTGGCATTTGCCAGAATTGCCAGATGGCCAATCAGCCCCTAGTACGGACTGCAACCTAGTACATATATACACACTTATTCACACACATACACTACAGGCAATTAAGTTAAATAAAATTCACCTTTACCGCATTACTCATGCCCTATTTACACAGGGCGTCAGCGTCAACGCTTCCCATTCACTTTGAATGGGTGACGTCAGGGTGAAGTTGGGAAATTCTCAACTTTTCAAGCGCCAACGGACATGTCAGCCAATCAGATCGCTTTATGCAAATATCCAGCTCAGACAGTAGCCGATTGCTAACTGATTTCATTGGCTGATCCTGTCAGCCCCAACTTCAGACACGCTCTCCGTCAAGCGTTGATGCTGAAGCCCTATGAGAATGCACGTTTAGAACTGTAGGGGAAACTCACGCATACATAGGGAGAACATGCCATCTCCACACAGAAATGCCAGCTGACCCAGCCGGGACTCAAACCAGCGACCTTCTTGCTGTGAGGCGACACATAACTGTAAATAAAACCGTCGTCATGCCATCTTTCTACTATAAACAGTAGCTGGCAACAGTTGGCCCGCCTCCAAGCTTTTCTCATTGAACCACTGCTTATGGACCTGACAATAATAAGCTGCGCTGCGTGTGAAAGTTGAAGATCTTTTATTTTGACACAGCATCTAAAAAACAAAACACTAATGTGGGCAGTGCTTCAACAGACGTGAGTGCAATAATCACACACGTCGATCCAGTAGTGCATGGGAGAGGAAAAACACATTCTGTGTGAACGGCCCCTAAAGGTCACATTTACTCTTGCCATTTTCACTGACAATCCAATCATTTTATTAGAAATTTTGAGATATTTTGCTGATCTTTGACACAGTTCACTGTCATCATAAATCACTACTATATTTACAATGGATCTTTTTGACCATAAAACTTTGCTCATCTGACCACACAACCCAATTTCTGGAAAGCACCAAATATGTCCCAGGAGGTACATTTTTTGCAGTTTTTGTTTTCACAAATTCACCAGAGGCCGCTGTGTACGTTTTTTCAGATCTCAAAATTATCTAGCAAGTGCCATTTGCACCTGCTCTTCTCACGTAAATCCACCAGAGGCTGCTGTCGACTGGCTGACTTCCCTAAACCCAACCGATAGTGTTTTCAAAAGTACTGATTGACCCACCGGGGCATTTTCCTTCAATTTGACCGACTGTTTTAAAAAGCAATCCAGAAAAAGAAAAGACCTTGTCTGATTTTTACTACGTTTTCAGGTTTTACTACATTCTCACCCTGTTATTTACTTGTTTATTAAATTTTTTTGGCTTCTGTTTTTGTCTTACCTGCTTTCTGGAACTGTTCTTTGCCAGACTCGAACCCCATCGTCGTGGTCAACTCCTTTCTGCATCTCGGGTCGTGTCTGCATCTGCCGACATACATGGCGAACTACTGGCGTCATATCACCCTGTAGCATTCGTTTTAAAGACGAAATTCAGCCATACATACTTCTGCCTACATAATTTGCAATCTCCAGAAATGTACGGTTTATATGTTGCATTGATAGTGGAATTATATGATCTACCACAAGATGCTTACTGTGACATACTAATTAGGTAAATATTGATCCAATAGATGACTTCTTCTTGTAAGTCTTACTTCAATTTAGTTTTCAGCACAGACCACTACGGCCTGCAAGACATTCCTGTCAGGCCAAATAACATAACATTGATTGGTGAAGAGATGAAAACCCATAGTGTACATTTAAGCTGAGGCAATGCTCAATTACCAGTTTCTCATGTTTGCTAACGGGACAGTGAATCTAAACAAAAGATGGACTCAATGAGGTGATACAAGGCCATTGACGTTCTTAGCAAATGTGATCACATCCTCAGGCCGTGAGAAATTCTGGGCCAAGACACTCACAAACGCACCTCTGAAACTGTAAATGTCCGTGAATGCGGTAGGTATTTGTGCAGGATTTCTGGATATTATATACTTTGGCTGTGGAGCTTAATTTTGCAATGTTAAAACTGATTTGTAGATAAATATTTAGACAAAAATGCATATACTTGTCCTGTAGTGCAGGCCAAGAAATGAGAAAATTATATGGTTCTGTTCCAAAATATGAGCTGCCTTCCAAGACAACATGCTATTTTTTAAACAGTTTTATTTAGGTAGGAACACAGTAGATGCTTTCTGAAGGTGCTTTCACACCTGTGGTTGGATTACTTAAGCTTACACAAAGGGCAATAAGTGATACATTGTAGCATTTTCTAAGGTTTTGGTTTCTTTTCACATCACACTGATTGCTCTGGTCCAAACCAGTTGAGTTGAATCAAAATGCAGTCATGTAACAACATCATCATTGAACGTAATTCCTTAACTGCTTTTTGATTGGTCAGAATTAATGCACACAAGTGAAGTCTATTTATAAACAAAATTTGAGAGGACCACGTGCTTATGATTGACCATGACTGGTCCTGCGTTAGCTATCGCATGATTTACCAATCAGATGAATCCAAACAGACTATAAATAACCAAATTCTCTTACCTTAGTTATCTTCATCTTGAAGAATCCCCTCATCCACCCCTACTCCTCCCCTTCTTTTCAAGATAGATCCAGGTATAGGGTGGCATGGCAGCTTAGTGGTTAACACTGTTGCCTCACATCAAGAAGGTCACTGGTTCAAGTCCTAGCCGGACCAGTTGATGTTTCTGTGCTGAGTTTCATGTTCTCCTTGTGCTTGTGTTAGTTTCTAAGACATGCAGTATAAGTGAAATGATTAAACCAAATTGACACAGTTTATGAAAATTTAGTTCTAGGCTTCCAACATAGGCTTTTCCGTTAGCGGTCTATCATGCTGTGGCAACTTTTAATGATCATAAATAGGCCCAAATACTTAATTTGGGGGAGCTCTTGAGACCTACCTGAGCTCAGACCCCTCTCACCCTTCAAAACAGGAGGGAGCCCCGGCTCAAGGATCTTCTGGTCTCAGAGCTCTCTCCAGGGACAGCGTGCCAAACACACCTTGTTATCAATCATCATTTTAGAGTGAACTCTTAAAAGATTCTTACTGAACTCCTCAAAGTAAACAAAGAGAAGATGAAAAGCTGGAACAACACAATGCTTATTAGTACAGAGCAATGGTCTCAAACTCAATTCCTGGAGGGCCGCAGCTCTGCACAGTTTAGCTTTAACCACCTCCAACTCACACCTGCTTAATAGTCTCTAGTAGTCTTGAATACCTTGATCAGTTGGATTAGCTGTGTTTGATTAGGGTTGTACCAAAACTATGCAGACCTGCGGCCCTTTTTGAGGTATGGTATAGAGCAGGGGTGTCCAAACTCGGTCCTGGAGGGCCAGTGTCCTGCAGTGTCTACCTCCAACTTGCTTCAACACACCTGATGGGATGTTTCTAGTATATCTAGTAAGACCTTGATTAGCTGGTTCACATGTGTTTGATTAGTGTTGAAGCTAAACTCTTCAGGACACCCACCGGCCAAAGACTGTGCTGACTGAGATATAGTTTGTATGCATCACTTTAGACAAACTATACATTTCAGTGTGGATGCAGCTTGAAAATATTTGAAATTACTGCAATTGTGAATTGTAAAAGACGCAAAGCACTCTAAAGAAATTTTTACTCTCATCCCATAAAACACATTGCAGCTGACTATGGCAGCTGGTTTAAGGCCTATTCACACAACGAGCCACATCTAGTGACAAAGCGACAAGCTACAATCCATTTTAATGGAGACTGGTGACTTCCTGTGATGTGATCTACATCGATCATTGGCAACAGATGTGGGTATGTTTAGAATTGTACTGAAGAATTGTACTGAAACTGAAGATTGCTTTAGTTCAGGTCATGTTCTCACCACAACCAAGCAACTCCAGTGTTTGTTCACAAGCGTACCAAGTTCATCTCTTCAAGCAGTATCCTCAGCTTCTTTGGTCCACTTTTGGTGTGCATTAGAGTGCAATTGCTGCATTTACACCCACCCAAACCAACCTCACCAAACGAGAAAACAAATTCTAGTGTGATTCAATCAAACTAAATGAGGCAGGTGTAAAAACAACCTGAATATACAGGGAGTGCAGAATTATTAGGCAAATGAGTATTTTGACCACATCATCCTCTTTATGCATGTAGTCTTACTCCAAGCTGTATAGGCTCGAAAGCCTACTACCAACTAAGCATATTAGGTGATGTGCATCTCTGTAATGAGAAGGGGTGTGGTCTAATGACATCAACACCCTATATCAGGTGTGCATAATTATTAGGCAACTTCCTTTCCTTTGGCAAAATGGGTCAAAAGAAGGACTTGACAGGCTTCAAAAAGTCAAAAATAGTGAGATATCTTGCAGAGGGATGCAGCACTCTTAAAATTGCCAAGCTTCTGAAGCGTGATCATCTAACAATCAAGCGTTTCATTCAAAATAGTCAACAGGGTCGCAAGAAGCGTGTGGAAAAACCAAGGCGCAAAATAACTGCCCATGAACTGAGAAAAGTCAAGCGTGCAGCTGCCAAGATGCCACTTGCCACCAGTTTTGCCATATTTCAGAACTGCAACATCACTGGAGTGCCCAAAAGCACAAGATGTGCAATACTCAGAGACATGGCCAAGGTAGGAAGGCTGAAAAACAACCACCACTGAACAAGACACATAAGCTGAAACATCAAGACTGGGCCAAGAAATATCTCAAGACTGATTTTTTTGAGGTTTTATGGACTGATGAAATGAGAGTGAGTCTTGATGGGCCAGATGGATGGGCCCGTGGCTGGATCGGTAAAGGGCAGAGAGCTCCAGTCCGACTCAGACGCCAGCAAGGTGAAGGTGGAGTACTGGTTTGGGCTGGTATCATCAAAGATGAGCTTGTGGGGCCTTTTCTGGTTGAGGATGGAGTCAAGCTCAACTCCCAGTCCTACTGCCAGTTTCTGGAAGACACCTTCTTCAAGCAGTGGTACAGGAAGAAGTCTGCATCCTTCAAGAAAAACATGATTTTCATGCAGGACAATGCTCCATCACACGCGTCCAAGCACTCCACAGCGTGGCTGGCAAGAAAGGATCTAAAAGAAGAAAAACTAATGACATGGCCTCCTTGTTCACCTGATCTGAACCCCAAAGAGAACCTGTGGTCTATCATCAAATGTGAGATTTACAAGGAGGGAAAACAGTACACCTCTCTGAACAGTGTCTGGGAGGCTGTGGTTGCTGCTGCAAGCAATGTTGATGGTGAACAGATCAAAACACTGACAGAATCCATGAATGGCAGGCTTTTGAGTGTCCTTGCAAAGAAAGGTGGCTATATTGGTCACTGATTTGTTTTTGTTTTGTTTTTGAATGTCAGAAATGTATGTTTGTGAATGTTAAGATGTTATATATTTGTTTTTTGTTAAGTTGCCTAATAATTTTGCACAGTAATAGTCACCTGCACACACAGATATCCTCCTAAAATAGCTAAAACTCAAAAAACAAACTAAAAACTACTTTAAAAAATATTCAGCTTTGAGTTTTTTGGGTTCATTGAGAACATGGTTGTTGTTCAATAATAAAATTAATCCTCAAAAATACAACTTGCCTAATAATTCTGCACTCCCTGTATACTTTTGTGATGTAGTATTGCTTTAACTCTTAGATACAAGCCTGTTGTGAATCTCTACTCAAGTGACACTTGAGCACTTTTAAGTACCCTTTATAATCCTAAAACAGCAAATGGGACATTCTATATAATTGTGGATTTCACGGACAAGCATTGTGGATTAATTTGTGTCACTAAGCTGAGCACAAAGTGTCCTGGGATAACTTTTCAGTGAGATATTAAGGATAACGTTTGTCATTCTAACCAGTGACTATACCTGAAGGACGCCCACCCCCACAAGCCACTATCATTTAGACCCACACAGGGCTATTGCCATGGACAAGTCAAGGCCATTAACTTGATGTTGCAATGAATTATGGGTCATCTGTCATGGGGCCTTGTGGTAAGGTCCTGTGATGGTGAGAGATGAAGGTCCTTGCTCTCTCCAATGAGGCGTCCAGAGAAATGCCCGAGACAAACGACCCATGCATGGAGACACACCTTTCATGTTTGGCAGCTGGGTCTGACCCGAGGGATGTCTGGCTGTCCTCTTTTGCCCACCACAATATATATATATATATATATATATCTGTCCCTGAGTGAAGAAACTGGCTAAAGGGGTTGGGTTCACCAAGGACACCCCTTCATTTCATGTCTTAATGAACACAACCTGACGTGTCCGGGATGATCTCAGTGGGCCCAGTGATTCACTCTCTCATCAGTTTTATTACCGTGAGGGCAAGACTAATATTAAATCTAACATGAATCATGGGATTTTTTTTTGTCTTTCTGCAATTGGATCCACTTCCCTCTCCAAAAAAAGTAATTTTGGGTCCCATGGAATCACACTTAAACTCTTATGGCTTTAAGTCCATGCCAAGTTCATTAGTTTTGAGGTCATCTACTGGTTTTTGTGCTTCAAAACCTTGACAAACCATTATCAGATATATGGATTATGCTAATCCAATCAAGTGTTCTCTAGAATAGCAATGAGTATGTTTATATGGGCCATCTTAATGCAATTATGTTGGGATTTTGGCAATATTGTGATTAAAACTTTCCCTCTTGCAAATGCAGTAATTCAATCTAAATAATGTGATTAGGCTCATCATCTTTGTCATATTAACATAGGTTGCATACATCAATTTTCATCGGAGTTTGCTGGCATGTAAACATTTTATTCGCATTAATGCGCTTGTAAGGGTGGCAGTTCAGTGTGCCATCTGTGGAATGTTCTTTCAAAGTGGTTTGCTGTCTCACTTGGTCCTCACTTTAACTGAATGAAGTGCTACAGGGATCATGGATTTACAGATTAAATACACATCATTTTGACCGTGCTTTACTAGAATGTGACTGGCAATGACTCTACTCTGCATGGCTGCACAGCTTGTACATCCTCAGCTCCAGTGGTCAGAAGCACAAACGGAAAACTCCCCTGGACTCATTCAAGGACAAACAAGTTCACACAGCCCTATGGATGACATCCATGACATTCTGAATCTTTCCGTCCACTCCAAATCTCTGAACTCTGTTAAACACAACTAGCTGTCACCAGCCTACAACAATGTGTAGAACTTGACAGCAGTGCAGGCAACCCAGCTTAAGCGGCATTGCTATCATATTTCCATCGCACCAAAAAGCATGAAATACCACCATACAAAAGTGCCTTGCATTATTAAATGAATTAAAACAACAGTCAGTAACACACCTACTCTTTCCAAGTCCATCACTTGTGCTTTAAAGTGAAGCATGTGAATAATAGCAGTAAGAATAACCACAATTCCTTGGGAATAATATGAATAATAAAAATCGCATGTAAACCGAATTTAGGATGTAAACCGGTCTTTGCTCCTGACATGTAAAACACTTCAACCCAGGCTCACACTGAAAATGTACCCCTATATACATGTACATTTCTGGAGCGCACCAAATACATCCTAGGCATACCTGCCAACATTCCCGTTTTTCCCAGGAGTCGCCCGTATTTCATACCCATCCCCAGTAGTGTATTGTCTCCCGGAAAACTCCCGGAATTGCTTTTTTGGTGCAGTCCGGCCTGAACTGGTGCATGTTCGCTCAGCTAACCCAACACGCATCCCCCCTCTTCAGTTCACGCTTGACACCAACAACACTACCCCACCCCACCCCACCCCACCCCCACTCTTCAGCTTTTTTAGTACAGTCTGGCCTGAAACCTGGTGCATGTTCGCTCAGCTAACCCAACATGCATCCCCCCTCTTCAGTTCACACTCAACACCAACAACCCCACCCCACCCCACTCCCGCTCTACAGCTTTTTTGGTACAGTCCTGCTTGAAACCTGGTGCATGTTTGCTCAGCAAACCCAACGTGCATCCCGCCCCCCACCCCACGTCTCCCAGATTTAAGGAACCAAATGTTGGCAGGTATGGTCCCAGGGTGTACATTTTTTGCAGTTTTTGTTTTTGTGAATCCGTCACACTTTTTAGGATCTCAAAGTTCTCTCGCGATTGCCATTCTTGTGTAAATCCTCTTCTCGTGTAAATCCACCAGAGGCCACTGTCAACTGACTGCTTGACCAACCGAACGATAACCCCACCCACCCCCTTCCCTAAACCCAATCAAGAGTGTTTTAAAAAGCACAGATTGACCAGCACCCACCCACTTCCCTAAATGTTTCCTGTTTTGAGAAGAACCCCCCCTGATTTTTTTTTGTCTTACCTACTTTCTGGAACCATTCTTTACCAGACTTAAACCCTGTCATCGCGGTCAACTTCTCTCTGCCTCTCAAGTCTACCAACGTACATGGCGAGCTAACAGGACAAACTGGTAACAGCGGGAAAGCCATCTATATGGAGGTAAGCGGTCAGCTGGTAAGCACGAAAAAGGAATGACGTTATACTGCCCCGCAGCGTACGTTTTAAAGACGAAATTCAGTCATACATACTTCTGGCTACATAATTTGCGATCTCCAGAAATGTATATAGGGCTACGTTTTCAGAATAAGCCCATGCTGTTTTACTTAAAGAGGTGTTCATAAGACTGTCGTGAAACGTTTATAATAATGACTTGGCATCTCATAAATGTGAATGAGATTTTATGCATGCATGTGACAACTCTTATTATGAATTATGAGTTATTATGAGTGTCATTTACTCAGTTATGTAATTTTAAATGCAAAGGTGACGTTGTTTGTTATGACTTTACATAAACAAATACATCACAAATAGTCTTCATATTTGTCATGACAACTTGACATTATAAGACAACCTAGCTTGTCATAAACATGATTGTCATGAAGCCATAATAATTGTGCCATCAATATTTTTCTGATCACGTTTTTGGTGGAGCAAACTGCATTTGTCATTAAAATGTCTCATTAAGTGTCATTACTCTGTCAAATAGTTTTTAAGAGTGTCATTAATATTTAATGACATTTTAATTACAAACTCAGCTTGTGCCACTGTAGTTGATGTCAAAAAATATATATTAATGCTGTTATAAAACTCATGACATACTTACAATGGCTTCATGGCAATCATGTTTATGACAGATTTATGACAAGTTGTTGTTGTCTTGATGATGCCAAGTTGTTATAACAAACAATGTCATCCTTGCATTTAGAATGACACTTAATAACAGTTGTTTTATGTATGCATAAAATTTCATGACATTCATGAGATGTCATATCATGATTAGAAAGGTTTATTGACAGTCTTATGAACACCCCTTCAAATAAATTGTTACCACATAGGCAATGTAATCTTCTACAGTATGTATATCAAAAAGAAAAAACATCGTTTACAGCTTTCAAAGGTGTCTAGACGATTTAGGAAGGACTTTAAATTGGATTTTGATATATTTAAATGTCCGTGTATCTGTAATAAGTTGCATATATGTAAGTATTTATCACATTATTTGCTTTAAAACAAATTATGAATTTGTGTCAAAATGTCTTTGGAATCAAGATCATTTTCTATGAATCATAATTCATAATTGTCAGAGATGTCTTTCCCATTCGGGGTGAACTTTAAATTGGACATTGCAACATAGATTTATTCTGAAAATGTAGCCCTATATACATTTCTGGAGATCACAAATTATGTAGCCAGAGGCTACGGGGCGGTAAGCTTTGTCCAGTGGCTTGCAGCGGATTTGAGACGCAGAGAGGAGTTGACCACGATAACGGCGTTCAAGTCCGGCGAAGAGCGGTTCCAGAAAGCAGATAAGACAAAAAAAAAAATAGGTTGGTCAATCAGTCAGTCGACAGCGGCCTCTGGTGGATTTATGTGAGAACAGCAGGCACGAATGGCACTCGCGAGAGAAATTTGACATCTGAAAAAGCGAACACAGCGGCCTCTGGTGAATTTGTAAAAACAAAAACTGCAAAAACCATACCTCCCGAGACGTATTTGGTGCTCTATGTATATAGGGACACGTTTTCAGAATGAGCCTGGGTTGGGATTTTGGTACTTTCAAATTTACTATTAGAATTGTTCACATTAATTGCTTTGAAATAATTTTCGAATTTGTGTCTACTAAGGGTGTGACAAGATCTCGTTGGATGAGATCTCGTGAGATTAAATCACGACGAGATTTCTTGTCAAGGTGAAAAGTTGTCTCGTCTTGAGTTGAGATGTTATCATGATGGAGCGTGAGGGTGAATTTAGCATTGAAGATTGCCGGATTGAATTTAAACTGCAAATCAAGTGCTTTGCACACACCAGGCTGGCCTCTATGTTGCACATGTCACTTGGTTGGGCGGGCGGGTGTGACGTAACTGTTTTTTTTTCTCAAAAAAAGTAGCAATTGTAGTAGTAGTAATTTCTGTAGTAGTATCAGTAGTAGTAGTAGACATTGTTGTAGTAGTATCAGTTGTAGTAGAGGTTGTAGTAGTATCAGTATTAGTAGACGTCGTAGTAGTAGTTGTTGTTATGCCTGTAGTAGCAGCTGCAGTAGTAGTTGTAATATTAGTAACTTTTTGTAGTAGCAGTTGGTGTAGTACTTGTGATTATTATTATTGTTGTTGTCAGTTATTACTGTTGTCCTTTCTCTTTACTGTCATCATTACTATCATACATTACTATCATTGTCACTTTCTACCACTGACTGGTTTCTTTCTATTTGTTTATTTATATCTATGACACTTGCTTCGTTTATTGACTGTTATTGTCCCTTATGTATGTACTGACCACGTTAACTTTACACACACACACACACACACACACACACACACACACACACACACACACACACATATATGCACGCACCTTGTCAGTACCTGACTATATTGTTGTTGTTTTTGTTTTTCGTTGATGTTTTTATGTTTTATTTTCTCTGTTTTTGTAGGATCCCAATTTATGTACCTTTTTGCATATTCTAAAAAAAATTAAATAAAAAAAAATTCCATTCATATATTAGCAACATATTTTAATTCTAAGATTATTTCAATGATTTGTTTCATCATTAAGGATTTCTTTAAAATCGTGTAAAAATCTCGTCTCGTCTCGTTCTCGTGAACCCAATCTCGTGTCTCGTCTCGTGGAGTAGGCATCTCGTCACACCCCTAGTGTCTACATTTCCACTATGCATCTTATGCTTACAGTAAGCAAAGATATTGTAAAGAATTCAATCTATTGGAAAGTAAAACTTAGACAAGAGCAACATCCACTTTTTGCTTTTTCGGCACCCTTGGTATTTTTCACATAGTTTTGTAATACAAGAGAGAGATTGGTTTAGAAATTTCATGGGGACTTTCTGCCTTTCTTTGCCCTGAATTGAGCCGAAGGACTAATACATGTAAACAAGTGCTATGTCCTCTTTCTAACCCAGTGCCAAACTCAAAAAAAAAAAAAAACAAGTGCAGAAGTTCATAGCTTAGCTTAACAGAAATAATTTAAACCATAAGACCTCATAGACCATTGAGGAAAGAGGCAAATCCTCCTAACTGTTCATATATGATCTGTGAATTTATTGACACAGTCCAGATATCATTTTTCATCCTGTCAGTACAAGCAAACGGCATGCAAGTATTCCATGGCGCAAGTCTGGTTTTGGCACAGACCGCAGGAAACCTGATTGCGCAGGAAGCAGTATTAACTAATGCGCTTATTTTGAGAAGAACGGCAGCTTCTAGATGTCCTAGAGGTTTGGCAGGACCCCACGCTGTCACTGGTTTCCATTAAAACACCACATCTCCAAAGTAGCTTTGGCACCTTCCACATGACACAGTCAAAGGGCCAGATGTTCGTGGCGCGAGCCCAGGTATTAGCCTCGTTCTAAATGAAGATTAAGCAAATGATTCCAAATATTTTGATGGAAGGCCCTTACTTTGCAAGCCACAAAACTAATTATGTGGTCACTCCATGCTATTCGGAATTCACTTCTGCCCTTAGATCCTCATGCAATCATGCAAATTGAAATTCTTTCTCCCTCCATGTCATTTTTTCCCTTTCTCCCATCCCCCAATCTCTCCTTTTTTTTGCTTCAGTGTTGACAGCATTGAGCTCCAGGCAGGAAAGTAGGCCAGAATTACTTTTGCTTGGTTATACCCAATGAAGCGTAGCTGGGAGAATCTCGGAGCAGGAACTCACAGGCTGTACAAGCATTGAGTCCAAGAAGTAGGCAGATGGAAAGCCAGTTTTGGGCCAGCAGGTATTTTCTGACTTCTGTTTGTCTTTAATTTCTCTTGTGTTGTGCACGGGCCTGAAATAATGTTTGAATTACCAGCGAAAGTGCCCAGTCACATATAACGATTAGGACAACAAAAGCTGTCATCTTTAGGAGTCAAAGCCTTTGGGAGTTAACAGTAATAAGCAACTAGGTTTGTAATGTTGGGTTGCCTCACTGGTTGAGCTGCTGGTGCTTGTTTATAAAAAAATCTGAATGGATATTTACAGACCCAATTGATATGAATCTATCCTTAACCCTTGTGGACTGTTCAAATTGACTATGCTTTCGTTATGTTCGGGACTGTTTTTACCCCATTACTACCATTATGACATTTTTTAATAGCAAAACCTTGACATTAAATAATCATGCATTCTTGATTGTTGGTGTTTTTCCCTGTTGGGAAGAGGTCAAACTTTACATTTTTACTGGTGATCATCAGTTGGCATCATTAACCATTGAGATAGACCTGTGCAAAAAAAATATAGAGTTTTATATAGAGTTCTATGGAGTAAAACAACAAATAAGGTGTGCGTGCATAAATACACTTACTATGTTTACTTTGTTTTGAGAGATTAAAGGTCTTGTGAAGTGCTTTGAACTATGCATTTTTTATTCAAAATTTGACAATCTCAATTTAAACATGAAGACTGCGCAGGACATAATGTCCCTTTTATAAAAAAGCAGCCAATAGGTGTTCATTTTTATGACAGCTCTGCCAGTGATGGTGCATTCACACCAGATGCGGATAAAGCATCAAGCGTGAGTTATTTACACGTTAAGTCAATGCAAAGTTGCGAATAGACATCCTGCAGTGCGAATGATGCGGCGCGAGTTGAGCGTTTTGCGTTAACTCAAATCGTGACTTTCTGAACTTCAATCTAAACTTCAGCAAACATTCACGCCGCGCTAACCAATCAGGAGCTTTCCCTTGTAGGGGTGTGATTATGACGTAGTACCTGTTGTTGGTGTCCCGAGGGGAAATCCTCTTGCCGACACCAGACAACAGCTCATCAAACTGGGCTCGGCTCAATCGGAAGTACTGCTGAAAGCTTCCATCATCCAGGCATAGTTTCTGGAGGCGTTGATTAACTCACAGAGCTGGGTGCACCTCTGAAAGGATCTAGTGGAATCAGACACAGCGCCGAACAAATTAACGCTGTTTTTCAGCCTTCCTAAAGCACATGAACACAGCTACTCTCTCTCAATAAAATCCCTGTTAGCCATTTAGCAACGAAGCTAGAGTTACCAGGCAGACAGAAGCCTCACCTATGACGCAAATCCGCATCTATTGTGAAATAATTTGATGAGCAAATGAAGCAAGTAAACTCAAATCTTTCACTTGTCTATTTGTCTATACCGCGATTTATTTGCACATGCTACGTCTGGTCAAATTTAGCAAATGAAAAGCAAATAAAATGCACCTTGAGAGGGACGGGACATGTCAAATATTATACAGCATTTGATTAGTCAGAAGATTTGATGAGAAACTGAAGTATTTGGCGATGTCAAAAAATCATTGATCAATTTAGACACACTGCAATTTTTGAAGTTTATATCTGGTTTATATCTTCTAAAGGCAAATTTTGTTAGTGTTTTGAAGCGCACTAGCTTACCGATATCCTTAAGTCTATTATACCAATACTAAGTACCAGAGTTCTATAACTACTAGAATGTCCATAGAGGTCATTCTGACAATTTATATACAGTAAAACTTCAAGCTATTAAATAAATATTCAAGCTTCTACTGAGATTTTAGAATAAATCTTTGAATGTCTGAAGTCATTGCCCCGAAAATCTGATCTTTTTTCTAATATTGCCTATAATTGTGCCTAAGGCAACGTAGTGGCGCAGTAGGTAGTGCTGTCACCTCACAGCAAGGACATCGCTGGGTCGCAGGTTCGAACCTCGGCTGGGTCAGTTGGCGTTTCTGTGTGGAGTTTGCATGTTCTCCCTGCGTTCGCGTGGGTTTCCTCCGGGTGCTCCGGTTTCCCCCAAAGACATGCGGTACAAAATGTGGTAAGCTAAATTGTCCATAGTGTACAAGTGTGAATGAGATGCTTCCCAGAGATGGGTTGCGGCTGAAAGGGCATTCGCTGTGTAAAATCGTGCTGGATAAGTTGGTGGTTCATTCCGCTGTGGCGACCCCATATTAATAAAGGGACTAAGCCGACAAGAAAATGAATGAATTAATGAATGAATTGTGCCTATAAAAGTTACTAGACTGCATGAGCATCCATCTCTTTGTCCGGCAAGCTGGAGAGCAACGTTTTTTCATCGCAGTCATAGTCGTTTGAAGTAAAGTTATGTTTTTGCTATCAGAAAGTTATGTTTTTGTTAGCAGAGTTTTGCTAGGCAACAGAGGCATGCATATTCAAAGGCACAGGAAAAATAAAGGATGCTGAAATGCATTCAGATCTCTGTTGTGTTTTTTTATTTTAAAAAATATCTAAATACAATTTTAAATATATTTAAATTGATTAAATATATTTACATTTTGTTTTAATGAAATATACACACATTTAGGAAAAGTCAAAGTATGGGTTTTATTTGAACAAAGTTCATTCATTCATTCATTCATTTTCCTCCGGCTTAGTCGCTTTATTTATCAGGGGTCACCACAGCGGAATGAACTGCCATCCATTCCAGCATATGTTTTACACAGTGGATGCCCTTCCAGCTGCAACTCAGTACTGGGAAACACCTATAACATTCACACACACACTACAGCCAATTTAGCACATCCAATTCACCATGTATTTGGACTGTTGGGCAAACTGGAGCACCTGGAGGAAACCCACGCCAACACAAGGGGAACATGCAAACCCCACATTGAATTGCCAACTGGCCCAGTCGGGACTCCAGTGACCTTTTTGCTGTCAGGCGACAGTGCTAACCACTGAGCCACCGTGCCGCCCTTTGAGCAAAGTTATTAATTTACAAAAGTTTTCGTATGCAAAAAGCATAAAGATGTGCACAAATATTAACACAATTTTCTAAATGTGTGCTTATTCAGGTTAAAAAACCCTAATGGAGTTATTTATGTGATAAATAAAAGATAGTAAATGCGATTCAATATGTGTAAAATAATGATAAACACTAGATTACCCTTATTAATTTTGCCCTCATAGTTAGAAATTATTAATTTGACCAATTTATAGCCTCACACTGACCTGAGAATGGAAACATAAGGCAAATAATTTCTTAAATGCCTACCAATTTTGATTATTGGACTAAAATAATTCACAAAATAGTATTATTATATACTTACATTTACTACTACAACATGTACAGTTTTGGAAGTTCAGTTTTACATGCAGATCTTAATTATAAGGTCCATGTTGCATTCTCAGCATGGCGTCAAGAAGTGCCATTAGCTATGTTAGCTAATAACACCTCAGAATTACTGGCGTATATATTACAGGGTAACTTTATGGTCATGTTAAATACCGAAGGTCCCAAAATACTTTTATTTTGTTGTTGTTTTTTCGCTTAAGGGGAAAAAAAGAAGTTTGAACTAGTTATGCTGTGGTATGCTATTAGCGAACATTCCGACACCACCCACATGGCTGAGAGCACAGTTTAGATGAGCGTAAATATTGCAATGTGCTTTTCTCTTAATAACCAAATCAACAATGACAGCTGTGAGAAAACTGAATTTTATCAAAACAAAATGAATATGTTTGCATTTATATTGTGTCTATATTGCTTTGGACAGTTGGAACGACAGTTGTTCTGACAGATTTTTCATTGTATGTGTATTTGAAAAGTTGTGTGTTTTTCAGTTTCATTTAAATATGAGGATGTGCACTTGTACTTAGCCAAACATTCAGTCCTGATTACCAATGGTTAATGTTTTTTTCTCATTTAGAATTATTTTTATTAGGCCCTATTAAAAAAGAAAGAAACTTATGTTATGACACCCTATTGTTGACCCACCCTTGTATGCTTTTCTTTCTTTAATACAACACAAAGCACAATCTTTTGAAATTGATCATTGGAGTACTAATACATTCCTCAGCAATTTCTTTAAGTGTTACAGTAGGGGTGGGAACTTTAGGGACTTTGCAATTACAAAAAAAAAAAACACTTACACGCACATTTCTTCTGCTGTACATTTAAATCTTTACGACTTTACATTTTAACCAGAGTAAGAGTTTATGCTTGTGTTTAATGATTGGAATCGCTGTAAGACAGTACTGCCATCTTAAAAAATATTGAGCACTAATCTAATTTGATTACAGAACCAATTCTTAACTTGTGAGAATCAACGGCAAAAGCATTGCGATGCATCAATAGTTTTTCTCCCACGCCTAAGTTACAGCACTCAGCATGAATGAGTGCGGCTCTTACAGATCTCTCTTTTAAATTCATATTTTCTATAGGACGCTTTATATTTGTGCATACATAGATAAGTCATTAAATTAACCCAAAAAATGATATAAAATTAGTACATCTAAATTTATACGTTGGGGGAAAACATTAAATAAGATGTTAATAAACAGGAAAAATTAAAAAGAAAAGGAAAAAAAAATAAAGAAAGTTTGAATTTAATCGCATTGTCTTTCAATTGAATTAGGTGACAAAATCCTATTTGAATGAATCAAATAGGATTTTAATAAAATAATTTTAAGCACACCAAAAATATCAGGTACATTCACTGAGAAATTGATATTGGCATACTACACGCTTTACATGTTTATATCAGTTTTATATCTCCTAAGCACAAATTCTGTCACTGTTTTGGAGCATGCTATCTTATAGATATCCTAAAACACTAACAACACTGATACTATAGCATCTAAAATCTTTATTTTCATTTCATGGGAGCTTTAATGTTATTATCACCCCTAATAAATGATCAGAATCTCTCCACAGCATAGCATTTCTCACTACTGTTTACATTTCGAAACTGACTGGAAACTCTTTATCAAACAGAGCTTAAAATTGACATTTCATCTTTGCAAAAAGCATCGCAATAGGAAATCCAGCTCTCCTGATATTCACATCATGCTCAGCGGTTTCATGATGGCAGAGTTGCGTCTTCAGAGTAAATTGTTTATTAAATCGCAATCAGCTTTTCCTTGAACTATTCCTTTCAGGCACATTGTTGTCACTTTTTTATGTTGAAACAACTGAAATAGATCACACCATTGATCAACTAAAAGCTGGTCTAAAGTCAATGAGGCATTTTTAACATTTATTTCATGTCATTTAAAGAGCGAGTTAATGATAGGCAGATCCAAAACACACG
>CAIGQZ010000276.1:2340726-2359331 GCA_903798205.1 Danio tinwini
TTTTTAACATTTATTTTGTGTAATTTAAAGAGCGTGTTAATGATAGGTGAGTCCAAAACACATGCACATATTGCTTATTAAACACACAAGGATTCACAGTAGCACACGAACATCTTTGATTGTGACAAAAATAATTAAAGGATTAAAATGTAACAGATTATTATTGTCAACATAAATATAATGTGGCCTTGACCTAAACATAAACAACACTGATACTAACATCTAAAAAACTTTATTTTCATTTCATGAGAGCTTTCATGTTATTATCACCACTAATAATTAATTAGAGTCTTTCAACAGTATAGTATTTCTCACTACTGTCTCTGTGTTTACATTTTAAAACTGACTGGAAACTCTTTACCAAACTGCTTATATTTGATGTTTCGTCTTCACAAATTGACAAGCATCTCAATAGGAAATCCAGCTCTCCTGATAACCACATCATGCTCAGCGGTTTCGCTTTGGCAGAGTTGCATCTCCAGAGTAAATTGTTTATTAAATTGCAGTCGGTTTTTCTTGAACTATTCCTTTAAGGCACATTGTTGTCACTTTTCTATGTTGAAACAACTGAAATAGACCACACCATTGACCAACTAAAAGCTGGTCTAAAGTCAATGAGGCATTTTTAACATTTATTTTGTGTCATTTAAAGAGCATGTTAATGATAGGTGGGTCCAAAACACACGCACACATTGCTTATTAAACACAGAAGGATTCACAGCAGCACACGAACATCTTTAAATGTGACAAAAATAAATAAAGCATTAAAATGTAACAGATTATTATTGTCGACATAAATATGAGTTGCGTCTCCAGAGTAAATTTTTTATTCAATCACAGTCAGCTTTTCCTTTTTTTCTCCTAAACAATGAGTACATTTCCATTTTTAGGTGAACTATCCTTTTAATGCACATTGTTGGCACGTTTCTATGTTGGCACAACTGAAATAGACCACACCATTGACCAATTAAAAGCTGGTCTAAAGTCAATGAGGCATTTTTAACATTTATTTAATGTGATTTAAAGAGCGTGTTAATGATAGCCGGGTCCAAAACACACGTACACATTGCTTTTTAAGCACACAAGGATTCACAGCAGCACACAAACATATTTAGGTATGACAAAAAACAATTAAACGATTAAAATGTAACAGATTATTATTTTCAACATAAATATAATGTGGCCTTGACCTAAACATAAACAACACTGATACTAACATCTAAAAAACTTTATTTTCATTTCATGGGAGCTTTCATGTTATTATCATCACTAATAATTAATCAGAGTCTTTCAACAGTATAGTATTTCTCACTACTGTCTCTGTGTTTACATTTCAAAACTGACTGGAAACTCTTTACCAAACAGAGCTTATATTTGACGTTTCGTCTTAACAAATTGACAATAGGAAATCCAGCTCTCCTGATAACCACATCATGCTCAGCGGTTTCGCTTTGGCAGAGTTGCGTCTTCAGAGTAAATTGTTTATTAAATCGCAGTCAGCTTTTACTTGAACTATTCCTTTAAGGCACGTTGTTGCCACTTTTCTATGTTGAAACAACTGAAATAGACCACACCATTGACCAACTAAAAGCTGATCTAAAGTCAATGAGGCTTTTTTAACATTTATTTCTTGTCATTAAAAGAGTGTGTTATTGACAGGCAGGTCCAAAACATAAGCACACGTTGCTTATTAAACACACAAGGATTCACAGCAGCACACAAACATATTTAAGTATGACAAAATAATTAAAGGATTAAAATGTAACAGATTATTATTGTCGACCTAAATATAATGTGGCCTTGACCTAAACATAAACAATACTGATACTAGCATCTAAAAAACTTTATTTTCATTTCATGGGAGCTTTAATGCTATAATCACCACTAATAGTTGATCAGAATCTCTTCACAGTATAGTATTTCTCACTACTGTCTCTGTGTTTACATTTTGAAACTGGAAACTTCTTACCAATCAGAGCTTATATTTGACGTTTTGCAAATTGACAAGCATTGCAATAGGAAATCCAGCTCTCCTGATAACCATATCCTGTCCAGCGATTTGGCTTTGGCAGAGTTGCGTCTCCAGAGTAAATTGTTTATTAAATCACAGTCAGCTTTTCTCCTTTTTCTCCTCCAATGGGAACCAGCGTAAAACGTTTTCTTGGGCCGCTTTCCAAGAAGCGAACAAGGCTTGATCCAACAGAGGATGGCTTCCCCTAACCATGAAAAAAAAAGAGGTAGTCCACTGATTGCCGTAGTCCTCACCGCTGCTTTAATTGGGCTGGCTGGAGGCGCAGTGTGTGTATGTGTGTGTTGTGTTTCTGTGTCTTTGATGCAGACAGTCAGATATGCATAGACAGCCGTCGTCAGACTCACGGTCATGCCAAGCTTCTATCGGCCTAATCCTTTTCTCTGTTTCTCTCTCTTTTCCTCTGAAGATCCCTTGTGTTCTGCTCTTTCTCTGTCTTGCTATCTCTCCATCGTTCTCTCCGTCTGTCTCTCAGCGCGCCGCTCCCCCACTCTCTCTTCTCATCTGCCTGTGAAGCAGTTCCAAAAAAAAAAAAGCCCCTCTGGTCATCTCATTGTATCTCCTTTTATGAGGATTTTCAAGATTTTTTTTTCTTGTAATGCTGCAAAAAGTCAATTCATCTCATAAAAAGTGAATTTTCAGAATGATAAAACTTAATTGCAACAGCAAATCACGCCTATAGCTCGTATGACATTCGGCGAGAGCTTGTTTCATCTCACCAGGCTCATTACTGTACTGTATGTGGGCCTGTGTTTTGGTTTCATGAATCCACACACACACAGCAAATAAAAGATGTTTGGATGATCTGAGCCCACGTGTCTCTGGGATTGAAGCGTTTCTGTGTGGAGCTCGGGGCTGGGAATGCCGGCACGACTCCCACAGGCATCTGGCTGGGCAGCTGGCCCATGCCGAACATGTTCTCATAAACTTGTATCGTATCTTTCTGGAAGGATCTTTATTTTTTTTGGGAGAGGGGGGGGGGATTGAAAATACAAATGTGCTTATAAGATATAATCACCATGTACAGTTGAAGTCAGAATTATTAGCCCTCCTAAAATATTAGCCCGCCCCCAATTTCTGTTTAAGAGAAAGATTTTTTTTACATATTTCTAAACATAATAGTTTTAATAACTAATTTCTTATAACTTATTTTTTTATTTGCCATGATGACAGTACATAATATTTTACTAGATATTTTACAGGATACTAGTGTTCAGCTTAAAGTGACCAATGTGGACATTGTGAAACATGTATTGTTCTCTGATGAGTCCACCTTCACTGTCTTTCCCACATCCGGGGGAGTTACGGTGTGGAGAAGCCCCAAAGAAGCATACCAGCCAGACTGTTGCATGCCAAGAGTGAAGCATGGGGGTGGATCATTGATGGTTTGGCTTGGAATATCATGGCATTCCCTAGGCCCAATAGTTGTGCAAGATGGGCGTGTCACTGCCAAGGACTACTGAAGCACGGAGGACCATGTGCACCCAATGGTACTAACATTGTACCCTAAAGGCAATGCTTTGTATCAGGACGATAATGCACCAATGTACACAGCAAGACTGGTGACAGAGAGGTTTGATTATCATGAAAGTAAAGTTGAACATCTCCCATGACCTGCACAGCCACCAGATCTAAATATTATTCAAGCCCTTTGGGGTTACTTTTGCCTCAAAGAGCACCACTCAAAATCCCACTGGCCACTGTGCAGGACATTGTATTTGTCATTCCAAAGACAAATTGATGCTGTATTGGCTGCAAAAAGAGGATATACAGTTGACGTCAGAATTATTAGCCCCCCTTTGAATTTTTCTTTTCTTTTTTAAATATTTCCCAAATGATGTTTAAAAGAGCAAGGACATTTTCACAGTATGTTTATTTTCAAGTTATTTGTTTTATTTTGGCTTAAATAAAAGCAGTTTTTAATTTTTAAACACCATTTTAAGGTCAAAATTATTAGCCCCTTTAAGCTATATATTTTTATAGTCTACAGACCAAACCATCGTTATACAATAACTTGCCTGATTACCCTAACCTGCCTAGTTAACCTAATTAACCTAGTTAAGCCTTTAAATGTCACTTTAAGCTGCATAGAAGTATCTTGAAAAATATCTAGTAAAATATTATTTACTGTCATCATGGCAAAGATACAAATAAGCAGTTATTAGAAATGAGTTGTTAAAACTATTATGTTTAGAAATGTGTTGAAAAAAATATTCTCTCTGTTAAACAAAAATTGGGGTAAAAAATAAACAGGGAGGCTAATAATTCAGGGGGGCTAATAATTCTGACTTCAATTGTGTGTGTATATATGTGATCAGTTACCAACCCTTGTATAAATTAAAACCAATAAAATTTTTGTTAATCATTTTATTTAGTGAAGTTTATTTATAAACTAACTTCAAGATTGACCACAGCTGATCCCACATTAGCTTATGATTGATTCATCAATCAGATAATTCCTAACTCTATAAATAACCAGAGTTTCTTAACTCAGCGTCTTCGTCTTGAAGAATATATCCCACCCACCCCTCCTCTCCCTCCTTTCTAGATAGGTGACACGGCGGTTTAGTGATTAGCACTGTTGCCTCACAGCAAGAATGTCTCTGGACAAAAGTCCCTACTAACCCAGTCCACATTTCTGTGTAGAGTTTGCTCATTCTCCCCGTGCTTGCATGGGCTTTCTCTGGGTTCTCCGGTTTCCTCCCTCAGTCAAAAAATCACGCAACCTAAGTAAATTGCACATACCAAATTGACATCATAGTCAAGCTCTTAGCAAGCCGTATATCTCTCCTTAGCCATCCCTATATCTGTCATTAGCTAGAAATAAATTGGGGGTGTTAATTGAGATCTATCTGAGCTCAAACTCCCCTTTCACCTTGCTAACGGGAGGGAGCCCAGGGCTTGAGTATCTCATAAGCTCAGGGCTCTCCCCAGGTAACAAATAATTCTGGCCCAGATTTGGCATAAATCTGGCACAGCAGGCATTTATCCGGCACTGGCATACAGCATATGGGCCAAGCATGGCCCTGGTTTGGCAGAAGTGGCACCGACTTTAAGGTGGCACAGAATACTTGCGCCAGATGTAAAATGTAGTATTTGGCCCAGATGTGAATAATTAATATGTGGGCCATGTATATTTGCCCTTTCTTGACTTACATTTAAAATACATGTTTATTTTTTTTCAAATAAAGAAAAACAATTCTACCAAACAGGTTGCCCGAGTAAAGCATGCCTAAAGTGCAATGATTCATGGGTTTCATTGCAGTACTGACATACCAACATATCTGGCCCAGTTCAGGCTAAGTTATGGGTTATTAACTTGGCTAAGATTTAGCCCAGTATGGTCCATGTTTGGTCCTTGTCTGGAAGCCAGACTTGGTCCAGTCATGTACTGTAATTCACTGCGACTATTCACTAATTTTGTGGGCAAGAGCTGGGCCAGAGATATTTTGCTATGTGGGTCTCCCGGGACAGCATGCCAAACACTTTATTATCAATCATCAGCTAAGTGTGAACTCTTAAGTAGAGTATACTGAATATACTGAACTTTCAGTCACTCCATTGAAACACTTTTACACAAACACTTTAATTGAATCTAAGCCTTCTGAAGAGACACAGTCACTTTATTCGATATCTAATCTAACATATAAACATCGATCAGTGCATAAAAAAAGCAAAACTGCTTTTATACATCATTTCATTTCATTGGTCTAGTTACCATATTCCATCTGCTCTGTGTGTGCATATTGATCAGTGCTTATGGAATATGTTTACGATGTAGCTTGGGTCAAATTAATTTCTTTTACAATCTTAAACCATCAACATTTGATTAAGAGTATATTTGGCTTCATACTGTGTGTTTTCAAATGAATGGTACATGAATTTGAGTCAGCGCAGTGTAGAATGTTAAAGGAAGCAGGCCAAAAACAGTGTGGTCTGACTGATTTAACTCAAGTCTGTTATGGACAGAGGTGTGATATCCTAGGACACATATTCCAGCAATATCTGTCCCACTTTTTTTCTAAACTTTGTTTAAAATTCACATGTACTGGAACTTGCAACCTTTTCTTTTTCTTGTATTGTGATGTAGCACCTAGACCAGGGCTTTTCAAACTGTGGGGCGCCAGCACCTATTAAGGGGGATGCGAGACATTGAGGCATGCTTTAAAATTAGGATGACGATTTTTATGTGCTTACTAGAATGAATCTGATTAATGTTAGCTCCACATCTAACTATCAGGCACCTGTAGAGTTTATGCGTTCCAGTAAAATATATACAAATAAAATGGATTGGGTGCTTTTTAAAATGAATGACGGCGAATGAATGAAACCGGTGAGCCATCTAACAAAAAAGTGCCCTTCTGAATCAAATCAGCAGGATGTCCTTCTGGATCTTTCACTCACTTTAAAGACACCACTGGCTACGCTTACGTGGACATCTGTAATCTAGTAATTTGCCTTAATAGACAATAATATAATTAAGGTGTTTACATGAAGGGCTTTATTCTAAAGAGTTTCATGTATTTTTGGATGACTTTAACTGCAGTTCTACCAGAAAGACTTTTTAGGAGGCAGATAAACGTTTTAACATTTATTGTGAATTGTTTGCATAAATGTAAGTTCATTATGATCCTTTCATAAAGTCATTTGGCATAAGCCCTGTCTATGGTGCAGAATTCTGGATAAGCTGGCAGATCCTGCCTGAAGATGAAGGCAGAGCGAAGCCAACCCCCTGAGTGGAGACGAGGCCGACCTAGTGGTGGTGGTGGGGAGGATGGAGGGAAACTTCCCCAACGTCACCTGAGTACAGCAAAACAGATTGTTTAGATGGGCTTATATATAGCTTGCTTGGTTGTTATAGACGAATTACCATGTTTGTAAACATTCAGGATGCATGTGCAGGGAGGTGGCAGGAAAAAAAAACAGGAGCGCTACCATTTACTGTGAGGGAATGACATCCGATGCGGTACAGAGTTTGTTGTTGTCTTAGAAATAAGATGTATTGATTACATATATATATTTATATATATTATTTACATAACACTCTCAGCATATTATAACAGCTTGTCACCCAGTGATAAGCACAGTGATTCTGCAAAATTAACGATAAAGTGAGCGCCGTTTTGCAATAGCACACTCCTAATGAATATTGATTAAGACGAAATGGACAAGCATCCAGACCCAAATATACAATCTCATTGAAGCTCCAAGTGTTTTAACAAGATGTGTGGTCATGTGCAAGAAATAATGTTCCCTGATTACCAGATTCAAAACTATGTAGTGCTAAAACTGAGGTTCTGCCTAGCCAAAGACAAGGAAAAAAGACGGAGTTAACGTTATGCAAGGCCTGGGTAATCATCAACAAGCTAAACTGCATTCTGACAGCGAACTACGCCTGAACTTACGGCAGGGTATGTGAACTTACACATAAAGGTAAAGTTGGTTTTATATTCGCACATTTTGACTTTCTCCTTAATAATGTAATTTTATAAAAGTATTATTTGCAAACTCTAAAGAGCAAAATCATATTAGCAGTCACACTTGCAGGTTATTTCAGACCAAATATTCAAAGTGCCGTGGTAAACAATATAGGGAGTGTGTCACAAGTTGTCAATGAATTAATGTGTGAATATTAAACCAAATTTACCTTAATAACTTACACTTTGACATTTCATTCTTAGCATTCAGTGTTCACAGTTTAATTAACCATGTTTAACTGTTTATGCTTAAATAATTTCTGCAATCAAAAACGAGTAATGTGTATAATTCAGCATAGCGTGAACTTACCTGATATAATATGAGAACTGCAGAGTCAAGCATTTATAATTAGGTTGTCACTTCATTCAGCTTCCTTTTAGCCAAAGACGTCTGCAGTCGGCATTAAAAGCAGTGTGGTGTATGGTAAAAGTAAAGTTTTCTATTTTTGGTATTTCGAATTTGGCATCCTACTGCACAACACGACATGTTTACTATTGCCACCGGTCTCTTTTTGCAACCGGAAACCTGTGTGACATCATGTGTGACATAGGTTGGTAATTCGTCTATAGGCTGACGAGATAATTATTATGAATGATGTGACATCTCAATCTTCCTGGCAGAAGCTTTCATTTCTGCAGTTTCACATTCACTCTTGAACATTTCATTCATGCCCCCATGACAAACTGAGATATTAGACACAAATAAGAAGTAAGGACTGGTGAGAGTGTTATGGAATTTAATAACGCACACCAAATGGAAAGAAAAAACTTCTGCATTTTGCGATGTGCGTGTATGTGTGTACGGTCCTTTACTGGCAGCTGCGTGTGTGGATCTTGTCGGAAAATATGGCAAAAAATCCTACATGATGGTAATAGTTTGATTGCAGTGTACTTCAATAATGCCACTAATATTTGCCACTAATATAATTACATACTCCACGTGTCTTAAATCTATTTCTGATTAGTTCAGTTATGACTTTAGTCGGATTAAGATAATCAAAAATCGCTGGTTACATGGTAGACTCTTAATCAAAGTATCGTCTTAATCGTATTATAATCGTATTATTGTTGTCCATGTAAACACTACTCAATGTTCGACTCAACCACACCGCCAGGGCTTGCGGAGCAGCATTTTCTGTATGCGTATGTACATCAAATGCAAGTAGGCTTTGGCTCATGCTTATTGACAGTGGAAGATGATTTACGGTTAATTCAATTCAATTCAATTCATCATTATTTGTATAGCGCTTATACAATGTAGATTGTGTCAAAGCAGCTTCACATGGAAGTTTATAGTAAATTGAAACAGTGTCAGTTCAGTTTTCAGAGATAAGTTCAGTTCAGTTTAGCTCAGGTAAGTGTGGGTTAATAATCACTACTGAGAGTCCAAACACTGAAGAGCAATTCCATCGATGCGCAGCTCAACAGATCCCAAACCATGCAAGCCAGTGGCGACAGCGGCGAGGAAAAAACTTAACCAATTGGCGAAAGTGAAGAATTAAAAAAACCAGGCTCAGTTGGGCACGACCATTTCTCCTATGGTCAAATGCCTTGTGCAGAGCTGCAGTCTAGGAGCAGGAAGGACCCCAGCAAAGACGTGTCTGTCCTTGGAGCATCACAGGAATCAGTCTCATGCTCTCCACCATGACCACCACAGCAGCTGCTCAGGATACGGCCTGGTCCAGAAACCTTGGGATCATCTCGTCGCTGGTCTTGGATCGCATCAGTGGCACTGCATAGTCTGAGGAAATCATAATCTTGTCAGGAATCCAACCACAGATCAGCATGCTGTCCTCACAGATACAGGCTCAGCCATCACACTGAATCAGGCAAGCTATATATTTATGTTTTAATTGATTTTTGCACATGCATTATAAATTTGGCTTTATGGAGGGGGGAAGGGGGGCGCAAGTGAAATTGGCCAAATTTGGGGGGGGGGGCGACGTGTCCTAAAAGTTTGAAAACCCCTGACCTAGAAAAATAGAATATTAAATGAGAAAATAGTAGGTGTGGCTTGTTTTTTCTACTGCAAGCTGATTGGATGTAGTAAAGTAGGTAATTTATTCAGAAAGATTGGGAAAAAGGGTTTTAGAAGAGTTATTACAACCTAACAGACACCTCCTCCTCATCATCATTTCTGTTTGTTGCAAAACTGACAGTTGGAGGGGCGTGGTTAAGTATGTTAGCCACTCCCAATGCCTCAGACAGATGTATTCTGAGAATTTAACCTAAAACAAACAGGAAGGGCAGTTTCAGAATTTAATTTTAGATCACATGGGCAAACAATTGTTCTGTTTTCCCCTTAATTGCATGCACAGATGAATTGTTCATCACAAAACTAGCAATATGAGCTAATAAAATCATACGGTTAGGTTTGATTTCATTTGTATTTTAAGGTAACATGACATTTCTGAGCCTGAGAGCATTTCACCTCAGTTGATGAGGTGATACCCACATCTACAGCTCATAATATAAGTCAAGAGCCAACGTGGCATCGTTTTACAGTGTCTCTCAGCCTATGCCAGTACAATCTCCTGTTACTCTCCTTTCCGGTGTAATTATTTGGAATGACAGAGGCCAATTGTGAAGCTCTCTATGTTACAGGAGAAAGATGTCATGATGAGTCCTCTGAACTTTTCCCCCCCGGTTGACCTGTAATATAAAACAAACGGAACGGATAGAGGAACAACCAGAAAGAAGATCATTAAGGCTTTTTTTTAATGATTAATTACCTGTTGTTTTTTGTAAGACTGCTCAGATCTGAATAAATCACTGCTTTTATGAGACGAACGCAAGCATGTCAGGGTTTAATCAGGACTGGAAGTGGGCCGTAAAAACACCTGTTCCTGCAGGTGAATAGTTGAACTCTGGAGATCATGCGAGGATTTAACCACCCTGTTGATTCAGAAGGACCAGACCCAGGGCTTCTGTCCAAAAAATCAGCCCACAAGATGACTACAATTAAAGGCTAATAGTGAGGATGTACCTGCGCATCTTCTCCCTCATCTGTTTCTCTTTACTGCCTCTCAGAGGGAAGCAGCACGTATGTAATGCAGTTACGCTGTCACTGATGCATGAAAGCTCCGTGTCTGTGTCTTGTCAAGACCTTGGCACCAAAGTCAATTTGCTCGGGCTCAACAGAATTTAATATTGCCATAATCACATAAACGAGGAAGTTACGTAGGCCTCCGCTCTATTGATAGAAAGGAAATAATTAAACTTGGCTTGGAATAATTCCACCCTCTGCGCATTACTGTAAACTGCATAAAAACCCAGAGCCAGCAAAAACCCTCCCTTTTACGTTTTTTTCCCTAGGTTTTATTGTCAAATGATAAGATTGCAGATCTTGAAGGAGAGCGGGAGGAAAGGAAGATTCCATTAATGTGGGTCTGTTGTTCTTCCTCTCTTTCGCCACATCCGCCATAAGCGTGGATGGGGAAATTGACTTTGTTGGGCACCAGACACAGTAGCTGGTGAATGCTGAAATTTACAAGCACTCCTATTTTCTTTTTAAATTTAAAGTATATTTAAAACTGAAAATGAGGCGTCACGATGGCGCAGTGGGAAGCACAATCGCCTCACTGCAAGACGGTCACTGGTTCAAGCCTCGGCTGGGTCAGTTGAAAAATTGTCAACATATGGAAGTCAGTGGGGCAAAAACAGCCACCAACATAACAAAAGAGTAGTAAATTTGCCCAGAGTGTATTGTTGAATTTTAAATATTTCTATTTAAAAGCATTTTCCCAAAATATGTTGTAGCGCTGCAACATAATTGAGTATGCTGATCGTAAAATTCATTGAATGTGTGAATAGGCCATGCAGTTAAGCATACTCGCACTTAGTTTTTGTAGCTCTAAAAATATAAGTGAGTTATGGACTTTTATTTTATGTTCTTTATTTTGAAGTGATAAAGTGAGGTGAATGTATCTATATTCTATTTCCTGTCTGAACTGTTGCCATTTTTCTATATATACACATTTACATATCATACACACCACTAGGGGGAGATAGAGGGCACATTGACACTGCTCAGTGGGACTTCTGAAAAAGCCAGAGAGGCACATGGAGTGGCAGTCTGCCTATCTACCTTTTTTTGTGTGCTGAGGACAATAGTTGTGTGGATAAATTTTTTCTCTTTGGACTCTTGCAGAACTTTGAAAAAGTCCATCCATGGGGCATATTTGATGTGCAGCAACTACTCATGGTACCTGCTATCCGGAATCAAACATTTCGGTGAGTGTGACCCATTTTGCACGCACACACATCCACGGACTTTGGACTTTGCACATACACACCCACACACACAGGTTTCACCTTTTTTGTATTGTGTTATGGTATGAATGTTGTTTGTGTTATTGTTCATTATAAGGACATTTTTTCAGAGTACTATGACCCTATAAGGGAAAAAGATTACTTATTAAATCCATGATAAAATTGGAATACCAGATCTAGAGAATAGAACCGTTTTTGTTATTTATTTATTTATTTTTTGTATCCCGTTGATTTAAAGACGAGCATTACAATGTGTCAAAATCAGATTTGTTCCATTTGCTGAAATTGCAGACAAATTAAGAGTCAAAATCACACCAGAGTCAAAAACACAAAAGCTAGCCAGCAGCTAACTCTCTGCAACTCTCACATGGTCACCCACTGAAGCTAAGCAGTGGTCAGTACCTGGATGGGAGACCACATAGGAAAGCTAGGTTGCTGCTGGAAGTGGTGTTAGTGAGACCAGCAGGTCCTAATGCCCGAATATATATTGATAAGGACTATATACTGCTCAGTGAGCACCATGTCTCAGATTAGATGTTAAATTGAGACCCTGACTCTCTGTGGTTGTTAAAAATCCCAGGATGTCTTTTGAAAAAAGAGTAGGGGTTTGGCATCCTGGCCAAACTGACCTCCTAACCATCTCCATATCATAGTTGGCTTCATCACTCTGTGTCCTCTCCACCAATCAACTGGTGTGCCGTCAACCAGGTGGATGCTGCTATATAAATGTAAGGAATTATTATTAATAAAAATATATACATTTTTTAAAGAAAATTTCTGACTGTTGAAGCATGTTGAAAAGAGTAGATAGTCTATTTTTTTTCCAGTAGAAGTTTGAAGTGCAGGACGGTAGTGTAGAAGCAGGAAAAAAGTTCACATGGATTCCGATTTACTCAGACAACATTCAGGCCTCGTTCATATGATATGAATCAGATCTGTGCTCTCGTGTCAGCAGTGTAAACAGGTAGATCGGATTCTCACCTGTCAATGTGAGTCACATGCCATTACATGACTAACAGGAGCAAATGACATCAACTCTGATGCTTTTATTTCCCAAACCTTAAATCTCATTTAAAAGGACAAAAAAAGCTTTTATATTGTCATGTAGCACTTTTTTCCCCCAAGTCATTGCATCTTTGCCATGTTCAGTGTAAATGCAGACATTGAATACAAGTCACTTTTAATCCTTGTGTACTTCTCAAATTGATTACCCTTTCATTGATTTGGTAGCTGTTTTTGCCCCATGGACTTCAATTATAATATTTTTTTTTTATTTCAAAGCCATGACACATATAATCATGCATTCTTGTTGTTGATGGTTTTCCCTGTTTGGAAGATGTAAAATGTGTAATTTTTACTGTTGATCATCTGTTGGTACCAGTAACCCTTTAGATAGGCCTGTGGGGAAAAAAGTGTCTGGGTCTGGGTTTATGTGGGGTTCTATGAAGTGAAACAGCAGATTATAGTGTGTGTGCGTGCATAAATACACTTAAAATGTTTACGCTTTTTTGCATTGCAACTGATGATCAAGATAAAAAAAATAATAATAATTTACCTTAGGGACAACCAGCAACAATCAAGAATGCTTGATTATATGGTGTCATGGAAGTCAATGGGGCAAAAACAGACACAACGAAATGGTATTAAATTTGAACGAGTTGAGTTTTTGAAAAATTTCAATGCATTTTTCCAAAATATGTAAAAAACAGATTTGTCACAGAAAAATCATTCCATTTGCTGAAACACAGAGAAAGTTGCGGCCAAATTAAGACTCAAAATCACCCCAAAGTGGATGAAAATATCAAGGGTTAAGTAAAGATGTCCCAAATATAGTCACAAATTCAGAATTGACTATCAAGATCTCCAGTGCAAATGCAGACCTGTCAATGCTGCAGCTACTGCTGGCGGGTGATCATTTCTCAGCCTGGTCTTCTTGACCACAAAACATATTCCAGGACGGACAGAGGCCCAAACTCCAGCTCGACAAGGACACAGAACCAACGTCTACTGTATAACCGCACAGCATGAGGCTGAAGTTACACACACATTCGCGATGAGATGAGCTCTTCACAAACGCCGCTGCTGGTGGAAACCAAAGCGCATGTCAGCGGCAGTCTAAGATTTCAGATGATGAATTATTCGGTGAATGGCAGAGGCTACATTACCTCTTCATCTGGCAACTGTATAACATTGTTAACTGTGACGTTCTCAAATGAAGCCAGACCCAAGGCTCGGTAATGAGGACTTATTGAATCTCTGCGAGGGGGAGATTAAACCCACCTGGGTCACCGCACACCTCTCACCCAGCCCTCGTGCCACAGCAGGGGGGAAGTGACATCATCCTCTGTGTCTCCTGGCCTTGTGAAGGTCATCAATCAAGCCAGCCTAAAAGTTTAGAAAAAAAGAGAGAAAACATGAAGCACAAACGAGAAAACAACTTTTTTTTTCGTGGTGCCCCAACACCCATCAAACTTGACCTCTGGAGATGTCCTACAAGCGCCAGCGAGACGTACCGGAATTAAAAACACAATACAGCTTGATCAGCCTTAAGTGGAAGCTGAATGCAAGAACTTCAGTCCCTTCAGTGTGTGTAATTATTCAGACTCCATCTTTAGTTAATTATTGTCATTAGCGTTATGTGTTCTAAGTGAACGCATAATTTAAAGAGAAAGGAGAAAAAAACTCAGATGAGCTTTTAAGACGGTTTGAGGGGGAAATAGAGCTGAAAAGGGAACAATTATTTTAATGATCTGACAATCTGCAGATGTTGTAAATTGGATTTAGATGTGTTCAGAAAGCAAGCTTCGGTTATAGTATGTGGAGGTTTTGAGCTGATATCCAGAATGGAGAAGTTCTGTCGGCGGTTGTCAAACTGTGTGAGATTGCTGGCTCAGAAACTATAAAAGTTTCAGCACGTTTTATTGATGTTCCTGTTCTGCGATTCTCGGTCGAACTGAAGGCCAAGAGGACACGTAATTCTGAGCAACAAACATTTCAACAACACTTATGTAATACCTGCTTTTAAAAACTTTGGAAGGAAAAAATCGTCCTGCTTACTGAATAGATCATATTTATCAATTTTGTTTAAAAAGCTTTTTTATTTAATCAGTGAGATTTATAGCATTTTATTTTTAAATTTGAATTAGCTGTCAAAGCATTGACTTTGTTGTAGTATATTGTTATGTTATACATTGCTATTCTTTAGTATAATCAAATAAAATAAACATATATGCAATAAAACGAAAAAAACAACAACAGTAAAATATGCAAATGACTGAGCATTTGGGTACACTTTGTGTGGTTATTTATAAACTAAAGCTGCAGTCACACTGGACTTTTCTCCCTATAGACTTCCATTCATACGCACGCGAATGCATCAGACCGGAAACACGAGCTCGTGCAACAAGTTTCGCCGCATTGGAAAGATTAGGCTTGGTGAACTCTGACCTGCGAAATCGCATCACATGATTGCGTGAGACCAGTCGAAGATCAAAACATGACCTCTCTGAACAGGAATTTAAAACATGGAGCAATCGCTCGCTTTTTTCAAAATCTAATCATCTTGTTTAATCCCGATTTTTTTATTTTTTTTCGCAGGGCCGTACAACAGAATTTCACATGCTCAAACTCTGGTGTGACCACAGCATCATTTAAAGAGGATCACGTGCTTATGATTGATCACAGCTGGTCCCACATCAGCTGCACATAAGTGCACCAATCAGATGAATATCGCCTCACTATAAATAATTTGAGTTTTCCACAATAGTCATCTTTGTCTTGAAGAATCCCCCCTTCCACCCCTACTGCTCCCCTTCTCCTGATTGGTGGTTAGCACTGTTGCTTCACAGCAAGAACGCCACTAGTTCGACCCTCGGGTTCCCTGGTTTTCTCACACTTTCCAAAGACATACATCATAAGTAAATTGACTACTCCAAAGTAGCAGACAAACACTTAGCCAGCTATATCTCAACTATTTCTAACACATTCATTCTTGAGTTCTTGAGACCTACCTGAGCTCAAACTCCCCTCTCATCCTTCAAACGGGAGGGAGCCCCGGGCTTGAGGATTTTATGAGCTCAGGGCTTTCTCCCGGGACAGCATGCCAAACAAGCTTTATCATCAATCATCAGCTAAGTGTGAACTCTTAAAAGTGTAATCAAATAAAATAAACATATATGCAATAAAGTGAAGTTTCACAAACTAAAGCTGCGGTCACACTAAAGTTTGAGCATGCGAAATTCTGTCGTACGGCGCTGCAAAGAGGGGTGGGATTAAACAAGATAATTAGACATTTAGAAAAGCGAGAGATTGCTCCATATTTTAAATTTCTGTCCAGAGAGGTCATGTTTTAATCCTCAATTGGTCTCATGCACTCATGTGATGCAATTTCGCAGGTCAGAGTTTACCAAGCTTGAACTGCAAAACTTGACGCTCGACCTTTCGTTTCTGGTCTGACACATTTGCGTGCGTATGAATGGAAGTTTATGTGGAGAATAGTCCAGTGTGACTGCAGCTTTAGTTTATAAATAAACCAGACAATATAAATAAACTACATAATAGCCCTTCGAACAAAGATTTTTCAGGACCACACTCAAAACCAAAGGGTAAGAAAATTTCCCAGAATACACCAGCCACAACGGCAGGATAGTTGCACCCGGAAGTAAGGAGATCCACAAATTAGTATTTTATGTCATTATTATGATTTTTTAGAACAAATAAGCACGTTTTAATATGTTCATAACCGCGTTAGTGTTTTATTGTCATGCTTTAAAAAAAAAAAAACGCTAAAATAAAAACTGCAAAATTTCACCATCTATAATCCCTAATAATAACTCATGTACAGCAGTACCACAACATTCTGACACTCAATGACACTTGAAGACTCTGTCAGAAAAGTCTAGTGGCTGGGAATGACCTTTTTACAGAGTCTGCTATAATGTTAATGTTGTTTTTGTGTGTTTACAGAGATAAATACGGCCACTGTGTAAATGCACAATATAGTTATGATCTTATTGCCACATTAGATCGTTATGATAACGTAATATATGCCTTCAGTGACTTCCTGAAAAATAACGCAACTGGAATAACTACAGCAGTCGCGATCGTCTGATCTCATATGATTGCGATGACATATGATGACGTGTGCAGGTGCTGTAGTGCTGTCCTATTTCTTAAGGGTAATCTTTGAAGCTCTTCCCCTTCAGACTCAGTTTTAAGGGCCAAGGGGAAGGGGTAGGGGTACAAAAATAGAATTGGGATTGGGCCTAAGTCAACATTTTTGTTTATCTGAAAAACAATGCTGAAGGCAGTTATTCTCCTTTGAAAATGTCTTTGTTTTGGTCTCTATAACCAGCCCACTGCCAGTTTACCCTATTGTATTTAAACACTCTGGGTTGCCTTGGTGGGAAAACAGCATATTTCATTTCGGTTTTCAAGCCTGCCTCAACATAAGCAGTCATGGCAGAGAATGCGACCTCCAGAGGACAGTTGCAGCCGCTGAAATGAGATGCAGATTCAGAGTTATAAATAGTACTGTAGAAATGGTACTAGGGCTGCACGATATTGGAACAAATCTGACACTGTGATATTTCTTTTTCTGCTATATATATATATATATATATATATATATATATTACAGAAATCCACACAGAAAGACGTCCTGGTCATTATACATTAATAGTTCTGACTTCAACTGTATGTCTGCCGTACATCGTCTATTCTGCAGTGTGACTATACTGTGGCAGCACACATTGCAATATTTCAATGCTGAAAAATGTCATGTGTCTCCATATTGTGCTATTCTGAACTTGATAGAGGTTACGTTTTTTTATTATCTGATGGACTGAGGTTTCTAAAAGATGCTAAGATTAGAAAAGGCCTATAAAAGGGGGAAGATCATGTGGAGCTAAACAGGTGCTTGCTTCTGTGCAGTCCAGCGTGAGAAAAAGCTTGTTAAAATCCTAATAGTAGCTATCAAAGGTTATTGATTATCTTTCCTGAGCTGTTTGGGTGACAAAGTGAGCATTAACACAGGTCGGTGTGAAAGATGTGTGTGTTCCTGCAGGCTGTGCGTCCTTCAGGGTGGCCTGCTGGATTGGAGTGTGAAGCCTGCCTCGAGCGCTTGGACAGTCCCATTCTCTCTCCTGCCACCAGATAATCCATTTTCCAGGCTCACATCAAACAGTCTGCCCTGAGGCCTGCTGCATGCTCCTCACATAGAGCTCCACACAAACCGTGCACTCACAATCATCTCTGATGTCATGACGTCTTATCATACCACACTTTCATGCGTCGGATCATACGCGCATCCCCCTTCTACATGTTTAAATGCATTCGACAACAGAATGCAGTAATGAGAAGAAGTTTTGCTGAAGGCGCTGTTCAAACTTTCATCTTACATTCAAGTCAACATGAAATCAAAATCCGACCCTGTTTACTTTATAGATACTTTGTATTAGTTGCTTGCTGTTATTCTGTAAGACATACAGTAGTACTGCTTATTGAAGCTAGACTAATAATGCTAAAGTCCTACATTCAGTAGGCCTACTTATGAAATATACAAAGGAGATCAAACAGAACAAGTCTCTCACAGCACATCACTAGTTTCTCAAAGGACATCAATAGTCTCTTATAGCATATACAGTGAGTAGTCCCTCATAGAGATGGCAGATGCGAAACTGACATTTCGACACAGTGTAGAGATCCCAAACTGTAGATGCTTCGAGACTAAGCATGGGCCGGTATAAGATTCTGACGGTATGATAACCTTGGCAAAAAAATCACAGTTTCACTGTTTTGTGGTATTGCGATTGCTGCTATATATATAT
>CAIGQZ010000276.1:2374987-2386757 GCA_903798205.1 Danio tinwini
TTTTAAATCACACGGCGCATACAGATATATATATATATATATATTTATTTCCCGGTTCAATTATCGATCACCAAACATCTCACCCCCAATCCTCCCCTTACGCCCCACCCTTTCGCTCTTTACTAACCGATTGCTCCTTTCCCCACAATATACACTCACCAGCCACTTTATCAGGTACACCTTACTAGTACCGACTTGAACCCCCTTTTGCATTCAGAATTGCCTTAATCTTTCGTGACATAGACTCAACAAAGTAGGCTGTGGCATTGACACAATGCTCAATTGGTAGGAATGGGCCCAAAGTGTTCCAAAAAACATCCTGCACGTTATTACACTACCACCAGCCTGAACCGTTGATATGGAATGAATCCATGCTTTCATGTTGTTGGCACCAAATTCTGACCTTAATATCCAAATGTTGCAGCAGAAATCGTAGCCCATCCACCTCAAGTTTGGACATGTGTGTTCAAAGATGCTGTTCTGCATACCTCGGTTGTAACGAGTAGTTATTTGAGTTACTGTTGCTTTTCTATCAGCTCACACCAACTGAAACTCGGTTTGAACTACAGCAGATCATCTGATTAGAAATTTGCGTTAACAAGCAGTTGGTCGTTAGCGAGCAGTTGGTCAGACATACGTACATATACCAACTGCGAGGAGTGTTAAGACCTAGTCCACACACACACACACACACACACAAATGATGGCACACCCAGGAAAGCATGTCAGTGCAGGTAATGTTTATTTACAATGTCGTAGAATCTACAGTGAGAGGATATTTAAAAGTCACAAAAATAAATAATAATACAAAGAACCAAAACAAAGATGACAAAAATCTCAAGAAAAATAAATATGTATCCATAGAATACAACCACTAGGAATTTGCTCACGGTACCTCAGTAACTCACTCACTGACTTGGTAAACAAGCCCTGGTTTGGAGTCTGGCCTCCTCTTTTATAGGCCAGGCTTCACCCCCTATTTGGAGCAACCATTAACAGGTAAGTTAAAAAAAAATTTACAAAACAAGTTTGCTTTCCACATTTCCACAATTAATGTCATATTTTCAATAACGTTCTTCTTTTTAAAACAAAGCACCAAAAACATAATATTTCCACAATCAAAATAATATAAAACTTTTTTTCAGAACAGACAGACAGACATGTGACACCCTGCAGGACAACACCAATAGTTTTGCCTTGACAATCAATTGATATCAGTTACTATCATTTAATTTTAAAATTACCAATGTATTTGTTTGCCCATTGTTTTATTTGTTTTTGAACATCATTTGTTTGAAACAGTAATACTAGAAAATAATTATTATACATTTTAAAACATTGAAATATAATTGTAACAAATTTTCACAGTACTACAATGCTCTTTATTTCAAATAAATGTAACCTTGCTGAGTAACAAGCATCTTTGACTTAAAAAAAAAACTTGCTAAACTTTTGTAAAATGTGTGTCATTTTTTATCAGCATTTTTGCAATCATTTCCTCAATTAAGATTACAGCATCAAACCTAAATATATGCTACAATAAACTACTAAAAAGTTGCTACTTTTAGGCCTTCAAGTTTCAGCGGAGAACAATTGTTGAGTGTGAAATGGGTCATAGAGAGAGAACAAACACAATAACATATCACCAAATAAGAATCGAGCAAAATAGGACGTAAAATGTTTTCAATTCCCGCACTTACTTTACTCAAAAAGACTTTTCTTCCAGTTAAATTTGGAATTGTGACAGACAATGAAAAGAAATCCTGTCAGATAAGGTTGTTACATGGTGAACGCTACAATGCTTTGAACTTACGTCACACAGAATTAACCCGCAGACGGAGGGTGTGAGGGATTGAGATAAACATGTTTGTAATGGTATATAATAATATCCACTTTGGCCAAGGCTTTTTTTCCCCTTTCCTAGTGTAGCGCAGGAAGTTCTCCTTAGCAAGCTGCGATTATTTCAGCTCTCCCCCCTCCTTCCGCCTTTTTCTCTTTGTTGTCGTGCCGTCAGTACTTAAAACGTTCCAGTGATTTTAATTTCACTGACATAGGCACAAGCTAAGGCGCTACATATGCGCCGCAATGTGTGCGAGACGTAGCTTTTCTCCAGATTTGATCACGGACTCGCGGAAACAGATTGCGTTGCCGGAATGTGCCATTGAGCCTTACAAAGCCCATCTGTTCAGGCGACCCAGTGGAAAGACGAACATAGCGGGCAGCAGGCAGAATGATGGAGTACCCATTAAAGATAAGGGAGGCTGGGGTGGCCCACCTCACCACACTCTTGTTTGGGACACGAAATAGGCCTGCAATCACCCCCGCCACATCACCTTCTCCGTTTCAACATGGCAGCAAGTTTCTCAGGGACTGACATACTTTCACATAGGCTGATGTGCGTTTGTTTTTTTCCTATACCTGATGAGGGATTGGTATCGCAGCTTTAAATAAGCATGTGTTTGGAGTTTTAGCCCTCACACGTTACATTCGGATCCTGATGCTAATTCCAGCTCCAGTAAGGCGTGGGGTTTTTGCGGTTCAATGACAGCTCGATAACTAGAGCCGCTCGAGGTGTCTCTGCTACATTTCCCATTTGCCGTCTAATTCACACATCAGAAACATGTACTCACAAAAGTGCAGGCGAAACACGGTAAAGACAACGCCGCCGAGGATTCTGTAATGTCGCCCCGGCGGGAAACAGAGACTATATCATGTGCAGGCTTTGTGTGATGTGCTCGGGTCAGTGGAAATGAACACGAGAGCAATTCTCCTGTAGGACGGCGCAGGGGGGAAAGAGTGAAGCGGGCAGGAACAGGCTGACTGCAAAGCCGCATTGGGTTATTTTTAATTCATGCGCCGCCACCTGGTTAATGGAGTTTTTGGATCTAGTCAGTCTTCCAGGCTTGTTTTAGATGATCAGCTCTCAGCCAGAAGTGCCGCAATTATTTATGCTTCCTACTTTGCAGGTCCTCGGTAATATAGTATAATAATGTTCAAATAGGCAAACGTCAAGAAGTGTTAAAGGCAAGCAGCATATTTAATGCATGTGTTTTTTAAGCATTATCAAAATGCTTTTATCCTTCTTTACGCTTTTGAATTGTTCTACCTAAAATTGAATTACTGGTTATTATTGTTGTTTATTTGACAGTCTCTCTTTCAGATTTTGCTGTTTACAGAAACATTTGCGATTCTTATTTTTTTATTTGTAATTTAATTTTTTAGTAATGAATATTTTAATAAAAATTTTTTGGTATTTGCTAGGGACATTGCTAATGTTCATTTAAGGTTGGTTCAGCTCTGTAATGCTAAGTGCATGGAGAGATAAAAATTCATGGCGTAAAAATGATCATACTGTTTAATTATTAATAGCACCAACGCCAGCATTACAAGGGGTTTTGTTTAAGGAGAAAGAACTAAAAATATACAAAACATCCATACAAACTTTGCCCTGATTCTTACTTCAAATCTCGCTTGGATGTGCCGATTCCGAAGTAATGAAATAAATAAATATTGATATATATTATAATAGAATTAAAAATACATCACATTGCAGAAGAGAACAAATTCTGACCAGAATCATTTTTTTTGAGCCAGTAAGCAAACACAAAGTACCTACACACTCAAAAATAAAGAGACAAAATCACTAGGGTACTACCTTTTCAAAAAGTTTACTTTTGTACCATAAAGGTGGACATTAGTACCTTTAGGGGGCACTTTTGTAACTTTAAGGTTGTATGAGGTATACATCTGTACTTTTTGTGTGTGTAGGTACTTTGTGTACCTTTTGAAAAGGTACTGCACCAGTGACAGCTCTAGTACCTTTATTTCTGAGAGTGTACTGTATGAAGTACCAGGCCCCTAACCAGCCTGGTGAAAGGAGTGGGTATTTTTGTCTTAAAAAGTGGACCTTTTTGCAGGTATTTTTCTCTTTTCTATTTAATTGTAAGGTTTAAACATTGCATTTTAGTGACATTTTAATTGTCATTTATTAGGCAAATAACAAACTGGCTAGCAATTTGGCCTTTGAACAATAAAAAAAACCCCATAATAATAATAATAATAATAATAATAATAATAATAATAATAATAATAATAATAATAATAATAATAATAATAATAATAATGCAGAGCTTAATGATTAGTCTCTTCTGTAAAAAAGTAACTTTTAAAATTCATGGATAATAAAAAGGGGGGCTACGGCTATACAGGCCTGGTTACACATTTGTACTTTTCAGGTATTAATATGTATCTTTAAGGATCTGTTATGAACCAAAATGTACCTTTTGAAAAGATACTGCCACAGTGACATATTTTGTACCTTCATTTCTGTGATTGTACCATTAGGATACACTTTTATACCTTTAAGGTACTATGAGGTTCACATTTGTACTTTTGAGATATTAATATGTACCTTTAAGGACCTGTTAGGAACCAAAATGTACATTTTAACAGTTTTTTTACCTTTATTTCTGAGATTGTAAGGTACACTTTTGAACAGTTAAGGTTCCCCTTTGGACCATTAGGGTACACTTTTGTACTGTTATGGTACTATGAGGTACACATTTGTACTTTTTAGGTAATAATATGTACCTTTAAGGACTTGTTAGGAACAAAAATGTACCTTTTGATAGATTTTGTACCTTTATTTCTGTGTGTATAGGATATACTTTTGTACATTTAAGGTTCCCTTTTGTACCTTTAAGGTATATGAGGTACACATTAGGCATTTTCAGGTATTAAAATGTAACTTCAAGGACCTGTTATGAACAAAAATGTACCTTTTGAAAAGGTATCGCCGCAGTGACAGATTTTGTACCTTTATTTCTGAGATTGTAGGGTACACTTTTGTACAATTAAGGTTCCCTTTTGTACCTTTAAGGTACTATGAAGTGCATATTTGTACTTTTTAGGTATTAATATGTATAAGGATTTGTTAGGAACAAAAAAATTACCTTTTGAAAACAGGTGACAGATTTTGCACTTTTATTTTTGAGAGTGTATACATTGTTTTCCAGCTAAATTTGTATCTATGTCCTGTAGTTTTTAGCATTTTTTGTGACTCCAAAATGAATTAGCAGTTTTTGAAATTTCTTCAGAATATGAACAAATTTTTATCCTCACACTTCCAGGCACTCGTATACTTACATAGTTTTTCCTTTATTAAGGATTTTATGTGCTTTGGGATTATGTGACCTGGCAAAAAGAAAGCTTGAATCATTTTATTAGACAAAACGGAGTGTACATTGCATTTTTTTTTCTCTCCTTCGTGGGAAACGCTTCTCACATGTAATACTCCAGATATGTAAAAAAGCCCCAAATCCAGGAACAAAGAGCATCCTAGGTAAAAGAGTTTCTAATTGCAGCAAAGCCAATTACTGCCATATTCCCTGTCTCAGCGGCGCGTGCACATGGGGACGAGATCCGCCAGCAGTTTGCTTGTAGAATTAATCACTTTGATGCCAGTTTGAGTGATCCTATCAAATTAAGCTTTGGGTCAAGCATATTAAACAAAAGAGACGGGATATATCTTTAATATATCTACACTGGTCCGCATCAAATCTGAATAAATCAAACATCACGTTAATAGGTGCTGTCCGACATCACTCGACGCTCATGGATGAATCACAGAGATGCCAGGGAAAATCTAATCATCAGCCTACAAATTAAAAAGATTTTAATAGCGATAGTGTACACCGCTCACTGTCCCGGAGTATGACAGCGACTGGTTACACCGCATTACCCCTGGATGAATGCAAGCGTTTTCGAGGGGGCGAAACGATAGACTTAACCAAGACATGCGGTTATCTTGATCAAGGCTGAAAATGAGAACAATATCTGCGAGCACTGCGAGATAAAGATATCCATCCTCAAGATTTAAAAGCAATCTCTGTTTGATCAGGGTCCAGCACTGCCTCTAATGAGAAACTTTGAAACTATAAAAGCATGTTTGTTCTGACGCCCAAAAACTGCTTTCATAAACAGCTTTTAAAGGAAAGCGGCCTTGTTCTCTTCAAGAAACACACGTGTAGATGTAACTTAAGGCTAATGAGGGTAACTTCAAAAATCATCCTTCTTTTTTTTTGGGGGGGGGGGGGGGTGGGGGGGTTATGGGGCTCAATGTAAGGGGATATTTTTGAGGGGTAAAGCAGTGGTGTTTGTTTTCAGAAATAGTCAAACATGAAAACAAACATTCAACCCAGGTAGCAAAGAATTCTGGCTCAGATTTTGCAATCCGCTTGTTAAGTGCTGATGTGTTGGTGACGTATGTAATACTGTTTCCGGGTCCAAGCTGCCACTCATTTGAATTGACAAAATATTTGTTTATATGATAACTTTTTATTCATATCACACATTAAAGTAAATTGTATATAAAGTCATAGTGTACACAACAATCACTGGGCTTGCTGCATCACAAATACCAAAATTTTTACAATTTATAAAAAATGTATCACTTTCTGGCTGTCAGATATTAGGCATGGACATATATATTGCGATCGTGATTTTCGAAAGTATTACAGCGCTTTATAAACGTTTATTATTAGCATTTGATGAGTCTCCTCATTCAGTTTCATAGAGCGCTTGGACCCGGAAACTCCTTTGCGTGACGTCACACTTAACAAGCGGATTAATCTGGCACAGCAGGCATTCATCCGGCACTGGCATACAGCATGTGGGCCAAACATGGCCTTGGTTTGGCACAGGGGGCACCGTCTTTAAGGTGGCACACAATAATCTGGCCAAAAGTAAAATGTAGTATTTGACCTAGATGTTAATAATTGATATGTGGGCCATGTACGTTTGGCCTATCTTGATCCACATTTAAAATAAATTTTTATTATTTTCAAACAAAAAAAAATTTCAAGAAAAATTTCTTCGAGAAAAAGCTCACCCATAGCAAGCGTAAAGCGCAATGTAATGTAATGTGTATTTATATAGCTCATTTATTGTGTGTGGCCATACACCCAAAACGCTTCATAATCATGAGGGGGTCTCTCCACAGCTCCACCAGTGTGCAGTATCCACTTGGACGATGCGACAGAAGCAAAAGGACAATGGCGCCAGTGCGCTCACCACACACTAGCTATTGGTGGAGTGAAGAGACAGGAATGATTGAGAGACCATGATCGTAAGGGCCAAGAGGGAATTTAGCCAGGACACCGGGGTTACACCCCTCCTCTTTACGAGAAGTGCCGTGATTTTTAATGACCACAGAGAGTCAGGACCTCGGTTTAACGTCTCACCTGAAAGACGGCGACTACTGACAGTGTAGTGTCCCCTTCACTTTCTCTGGGGCATTAGGACTCACATAGACCGCAGGTTGAGTGTCCCCTGCTGGCCTCTCTAACACCACTTCCAACAGCAACCTAGTTTTCCCATGTAGTCGCCCATCCAGATACTTACCAGGCTCAGTTCTGTTTAGCTTCAGTGAGTAACTGATCCTGGGCTGCAGGGTGATATGGCTGTGACATGGGTTTATCGATTTCATTGCAGTCGTGACACACCAACATGTCTGGCCCATTTTAGGCTCAGTTATGGGTTATTAACTTGGCTGAGACTTGGCCTAGATATGGTCCATGTTTGGCCCTTGTCTGGAAGCCAGACTTGGTCTAGTCATGTACCATAATTCACTGCGGCATGTGGGCCAAGCAAAAAATGATTGCGTGGGCCAGAGCTGGGCCAGAGATATTTTGCTATCTGGGAAAGTCAGTTCTCACTTTTAATTTTGCTTGGATTGTGTTCCTGTATTCATTTCAGGAGTTCACACTTACAGATGTTTAAGAATAAAGCATATTTGGCGTGCTGTCCAGGGAGAGGGCTCAGAGCTTGGGGAAGACGCCTCAACTAATGTTATTCCCTGTATCAGTGAACAGAGAGAAGTTGGGGTTCGAGCAAAGTGTCTAGCCCGGCCCCAGAATGCTCTCCCCGGGTAAATAATGTTTAAGAAGTGAGGTGTTGAGGTGGTGGAGGAATGCTAAAGTTGTGAGATAATGCAAGTAGGACGACTTTGGTATTTATAGGCATTTGGTCTAATACTGATTAATATATCGGACAGAAGCCCTGCTCATGATGCAAATCCGCGTCTATTGTCGAATTAATTTGACGCATTAATGAAGCGAGTAGGGCGACGCAGTGTAGGTAGTGCTGTCGCCTCACAGCAAGAAGATCACTGGTTCAAGCCTCGGCTGGGTCAGTTGGCGGTTCCGTGTGAAGTTTGCATGTTCTCCTTGCATTTGCATGGGTTTTCTCTGGGTGCTCCGATTTCCTCCACAGTCCAAAGACATGCAGTACAGGTGAATTAGGTAAGCTAAAAATTGTCCGTTGAGAATGAGTGTGTATGGATGTTTCCCAGTGATGGGTTGTGGCTGGAAGGGCATCCGCTGCGTAAAACACGTGCTGGATAAGTTGCCGGTTCATTGTGCTGTGGCGACCCCGGATTAATTAAGAAACTAAGCCAAAAAAGAAAATGAATGAATGAATGAAGCGAGTAAACTCAAAATGTTCACCTGCCTATTTATGTACCAATAGTGTGATTTATTTGCACGTTCTGTATCTGGCGTGAACACATCAGAGCTCCAGTCTAGATAGTTTTGATTTCGGTTGGCGCTGGGATCAGAATTTGTTTATTGCTGTGCAATGAAAATATACATAAATAAATATTAATATCAATATAAATAGTAGAAATAAAAAAAAAAACAGAATCGCAGAAGAGAACAAATTTGGACTAGAATATCATCTTTTTTATGAGCCAGTAAGAGAAAGTACCTACAGTTAAAGTCAAAATCATTAGCCCTCTAGTGAATTTATTTTTCTTTTCACATATTTTCCAAAGATGTTTAACAAAGTAAAGAATTTTTCACAGTATTTCCTGTAATATTTTTTTCTTCTGGAGAAAGTCTTATTTGTTTTATTTCTTCTAGAATAAAAGTCTTTTTTAAAACAATTTTTTAAACCACTTTAAGGTCACTATTTTTAGCCCTCTAAGCAATATTTTTCAATAGTCTACAGAACAAACCATTATTATACACTGATTTGCCTATTTATCCTAACTAGCCTAAATAACGTAACCTAGTAAAGCAATTAAATGTCACTTTAAGCTTGTGTCTTGATACTAAAATATTATGTACTGTCATCATTGGTGAAAAAAAAAAATAAAAAAATTTGTGAAATTGGTGAAAAATATACTGAGGTGTAATAATTCTGATATCAACTGTCTATGTACAATTTTTCAGGCAAAATTTGTATTTGTTTGTCTCACATGAATTGGCAGCCTTTCTCAATTACTTCAGAACATGTAAGAATTGTTATCCTCACTTCTAGGCACAAATCGTATACAATCATAAATGTTTCTTTTAAGGATTTTATGTGCTTTGGGATTATATGACCTGGCTAAAAGCTGTAGCTTTAACTTAGGTTTAATGAGTAAAACTTCAAAAATCATACTCATTTTTTTTCGTTTGGGCAAAAGTGTACGGGGAGATTTGGGGGGGGGGGTGTAAAGCAGCGTTGTTCGTCTCCAGAAATAGTCACGTGTAAATTCACGCTCAGATCCCAGACACCAAAAGCCTTTTTAACAAGCACTTGTCATCAGATTTGTTTGTTGAAGGGTATAAAAGCGGGTATTAAGCACCCACGCACGTTTCTGGAATCCTCCTTGTCTGATGCTAAGATTGAAGTGTTGTTTATTCAAATGGAGAAAAGTGAGCTTTCAACTTTCTCAGTCATATGGAAGACAGGTTTAGTGCTACAATAAAATGAGCATCAACAAAGTTGATATGGGTATTTACCAATAAAAGCCCCGGTTTTAGCGGGGAAAAGATGTAAGAGGATTATGGTAGTTTTGACTTTGCACTGACCGGGTTCAGGGCCCTTGGCTTTGAATCTAATTGTCATTGTTCCTTCCTTGCAGGCTGAAAATCCTCCCGCTTGTTTCCTGAAGCAGGTCAGCAGTGGATGTGTTGAAAAGGTGACTGACTGCACAGATGGTGCCGCACGTCTGGCTTCCTGTGCACTGCTGAGTGTTTGTGGGCACGAGACCTCCAATTTACACATGTGAGGGTTGCTTCTATACATAAAACATTTGCTTTATAAAGCAGACACTGTCGATGAAATGAATTGTAATTCTTATATTAAGAGTTAAAAGTTAGTTTACAGTTGGTCAGATTAATTAGCCCTCCAAAATATTTTTTTCACAATTTTCTCTGTAATCGAGAGATTTTTTCAACACATTTCTACACATAATTATTTTTAAAAACTAATTTCTATTAAATTATTTCATTTATCTTTGCCATGATGGGAGTACATAATATTTGACTAAATATTTTTCAAGATACTGTACTGTATTGTATAACAGTGCTTTGTTCTGTAGACGATCAAAAAATAAAATGCTTAAGGGAGCTAATAATATTGACGTCAAACTGTTTTAAAATTTTTAAAACTGCTTTTATTCTAGCTGAAATAAAACAAATAAGGCTTTCTCTAGAAGAAAAAAATGTTACAGGAAATACTGTGAAAAATTCCTTGCTCTGTTATACGTAATTTGGGAAATATTTGAGCAATAATAATTTTGACTTCAACTGTGTGTATTTATCCATTCATTCATTTTCTTTTCGGCTTTGTCCCTTTATTTATCCGGGGTCACCTCAGCGCAATGAACTGCCAACTTATCCAGCATATGTTTTAAACAGCGGACATTCATACACATTCATTCACACTCATACACTACGGACAATTTAGCCTACCCCATTCACCTGTACTGCATGTTTTTGGACTGTTGGGGAAACTTCTGAAGATTTTATGAAAAATACAGCAAAAAACAACATGTTTTTGAAATATAATTACAAAACACAGTAGCCATTTTCATATTTTAATTAAATTTTGTTAATCTAGACTTTTGTGTCAAATGATCTTTCAGTAATAATTATATTATATTGATTTGCTGAAACAAAAGTAATTGTTTACTTTTTTTTTGCCTAAGTAAAACTATAACCCTAACCTTAAATCTGAAAATTCTTAATTGATAAAAATCCTTAATTGATAAAAAGTGACTGAAAAGACACACAAACACACACATGATATTTAAAAATTTTCAAACAATAGTATTTTTTCATTGATCTTTCTCATTAATCTTGGTAATACACTGTAAAAAATGTTGGGTTCCACACAATTCCTTCATGTTGTCTCAACACAAATTAAGTTAAATAATCCCGGACGAGCCCCCACGTTATGTAACAACCTCTCTTTAAGATGGCTCATTTAAAAGAGAGAGAAAGTAACATACTCTAAAAGAATTAAGCATTATAAGCGTTTGAATTGATTTATTCTTACCCAACACATGGTGACGATAACATTACCCAAAGACAACAAATAAGGGAATCTCAGACAATTACATACATCTCCAAAAGAAAGATATAAGAACAAAACAAAGAACAAAAACTGAAGAGTGCAGTAATGATGCTGAAAATTTAGCTTTGCATAATATAAATAAATTAAGTGAAATAATAAAAATAAACACAAAAAGTTTATTTAATGATGTAGTTTTGATCAAATATAGGCAGTGCATGTGAGCCAATACAGTAGAGACATACACTAGGAACATATTTGCTTTAAATGAACCGTGTTTGGTCATTTCTGAGCTTTATGAGTCAAACGTTGTAAATAAGCTTGTGATTGTGAGGCCTGTGGTTTGTAGTGTTGTGTTTAGTCTCAGCAGTGGAGGAGGCGGCGGCAGGTGGGGAAATGGTGGAGGGAGATGGCAGATTTTTCACCTGGA
>CAIGQZ010000276.1:2465534-2476024 GCA_903798205.1 Danio tinwini
TTAGAGTTACTATTAGAGGGTCTAGAGTTAGAGTTACTATTAGAGGGTCTAGAGTTACGGTTACTATTAGAGGGTCCAGAGAGTTACTATTAAAAGTTTTAGAGTTAGAGTAACTATTAGAGGGATTAGAGATAGAATTACTATTAGAGGGTCCAGAGTTAGAGTTACTATTAGAAGGTCTAGAGTTAGTGTTACTATTAGAGGGTCCAGAGTTAGAGTTACTATTAGAAGTTTTAGAGTTAGAGTAACTATTAGAGGGCCTAGAGTTAGAGTTACTATTAGAGGGTCCAGAGTTAGAGTTACTATTAGTGGGCCAACGTGCTCCCCCATCTTTACTTTTATTTGCAACTCCCCCTTCCCATTCTTCACTTTAGTTCGTGACTGAGGTTTTTCCTTCACTTTCGTCAATTGGTGATGTTTGTTCCTCGCCACTGTCGCTACTGACTTGCTTGGTTTGGGACTTGTGGAGCTGCACATCGATGGATTTGCTCTTTAGTGTTCAGCAGTGAAAATTAAACCACACTGAACTGAACTAAACTAAACTCCAACTCTGAAAACTGGACTGACACAGTTTCAATTTATTAGAACTTCTAAGTTAAGCTGCTTTGACACAATCTTCATTTTAAAAGCGCTATAGAAATAAACATGAATTGAATTGAATCTACGATTTTCACTATCAATCGCGAGTCTCCCCCATTCTTCACTTTAGTTTGCTAAATGTATTTAAAAATAATGTTTGCAGCAATAAAAAGGAAGTTGGAATTTGTCACAAAGACAATATAATACAAAGTATAGCTTTATAAGCATGAATACGCTTTTTATCTAAATATTACAATCTTTCAAAGGCTTAAGATGCAGATGACTGTTAAACACGTCATAACGAGTGAAAATGGCCCATTCATCTAAATGTCTCCCAGCAGTGCATCTAAAACCACCACTCATGTTTTTCAAATGTCTTTTTTATTCCTCTTCTTTTTGAAGAACCAAAAAATAGTTTGGCTTGAACACATTTGAGCCTTTATTTGAGTAAAACCACCAGACGCTAAACTGGACACTTTCTTCCATAATTGACTGTTGATCAATAATATGACTCCAACTTCCCATCCCGTTCCAAACTCAAATATGCGGTTACATCCTTGTTTTTTTTTGTTGTTGTTTTTTGAGTGTGCTTTATAGCAACATGACATCTGCCAGCGTGGATTTTCCCTCCGCTCCGTCTGAGGACAGCTGCTCCTAAACACTGGTAAGGCCGAGTTGTCTGGCAAATGAAACCGTTAAGAGAGCATTGCTCAAATAGCTCAAGATTGTGGAGAGTACTGGAGGGAAGAAGTGTTTACAAAGTGTCTTTCTGGGGCTTGTTAGCTGGCCGTTGTGGAGAGAGCTGGTCTGCTCTGGTGAACTGGAGTGCTTTTGGCAGTTTCCCTGCACCCTGCTCCACTAAATGGGGCTTAATTAGGCTCAGACAAAACTTTGTAAACATGTTAAGGTAGAAAGCTTGTGTGTTCCTTATCAGAGGCTGAAACGGGAAATGAAAAACTGAGGAAACCCATGAACTAACTGATATACTTGCTATGTCTTTCGTTATGCTTGTGAAAGCCAAGCTTTTTATTTTAGACATGTCCTGACAGGAATCCTGTCAAGAGTCATATTTCATGCTAGAATCAAAAGTAGGAAGAAAAGTCTATTTTTAGGACCATTCATAATGTTTTGCTTTGATTGCCCTGACTGTTAAGTGTGTTTTCACAGCACAACACTCCTCATCTCACTCCTCAGGCCTTCTTTCTTGTGCAAAGCTGTAACTGAAAATATTTGAGAAACAAAAGATGATTTACAATCCAGTGCAGAGAGAAAAAAAATGTTTTTGGTGTGAAGATATTACAGTGATGCCACTGTTAAGGTTCTATCTGCGTTGTAAAGGATTTTGAGATATTGAGCTTTGCTGTTTTTGCATTTCATTGCAAACATTATGTGTGTGATATGTGTGTAACAGTTCTCTTTCATACATTAACATAACAGAGACCCTGAATGTACTCTAAGTAAAGTTTATTTATAAACAAATTTCGAGAGGATCACGTGATTATGATTGAACATGGCTGGTCATGCATTAACCATGTATGACCAACCAATCAGACGATTTCTAACCCTCTATAAAGAGCCAGGGTTTCATCTTCATTTGAAGAATCCCCCCTTCCACCCCTACTCCTCCTCTTTTCCTTTTATAGGGCGGCACGGTGGCCCAGTGACTAGCACTGCGGCCTCACAGCAAGAACGTCACCGGTTCAAGTCCTTTAACAGACTGGCTGTCGTTTCTGTGTGAAGTTAGCATGTTCTTCCCGTGCTTGCGTGGGTTTTTCCCGGGTTCTCCGGTTTCCTCCCACGTTCCAAAAACATGCACTACAAGTTAATTGAACAATCTAAATTTAGCACTAGTCAAACTTTCATCCATCAGCATATCTCTCCGTAGCAACTATTTTCTGTCATCAACTCTTACAAAGGGGGGAGCCTTTGAGATCTACCTGAGCTCAAAGCTCCCCTCTCGCCCTGCAAACGGGAGGGAGCCCAGGGCTCAAGGACCTTTTGGGCTCAGGGCTCTCTCCCGGGACAGCATGCCAAACTTGCTTATAATCAATCATCAGCTAAGTGTGAACTCTTGAAATGTAAATGATCAATATTCTTTTAACCCTTTTGTACTGTTGAGGATGTTTTCATCCACCCTGGGGTGATTTTGTGTCTTAATTTGGCTATAACTTTTTCTGTGTTTTCTGAGTGATTTTGGGTGACAAATCTTATTTTGACACATATTTTGAGAAAATGCTTTAAAAAGTGAGAAAACTATTTAAAAAACTCAACAATACACACTTGGCAAATTTACTGCTCTTATGTTAGGTTAGGCATGAAAACATGCACTGAATTGAACTGCTGTAAAATGCATCAGATAAATATTATTTTTATTATTTGAATCAATCTGTTAATCAACCTCAGTCCTGATTAAAACTACTAAATTGCTTAGAAAATTACAGGATTTTAACTCTTTAATTGCCAAATTTATAAATGATGTCACTGAATTGGTGAAAATAAAACCACACAAAAAGACATATTTTTTATATAAAAGGTAATTGTGGACTGGATATTTTGTTTTACCTTTTATCAAAGTCTTGAACATGTGAAACATGCCTTTGATACACTGTTTTTGATTAATTTTCTTTTTAGTGGCTGTTTTGGCTTCCATTAAAACCACTTTTTTATTATAAAGCCATGACGCCATATAATCATGCATTTTTTTATATTGTTGGTGGTTTTTCTTGTTGAGAAGAGGTAATAATACTTTGATGTGTCTGACAAAATCAAAATATGCATCTCAGCTCTCAGAACTACATGGAGTAAACAAAAACAAAGACTGTGTATTTATGCACCATCAAATGTGGTTATAATGGAGGTCAAATAAGGCAAAAACAGCCACCAACAGTACATTAGGAGAATTTTTTTATCTAACAATGCATCAAAACCATTGTTGTTACTAATTATTGACATGTCCAAGACATGATAAAAGGTTAAAAAAATCCAGTCTACAATTACTTTTTATATAAAAAATACATCACTTTGTGTGCTTTTTTCACCAAATCAGTGACATCATTTAGGAATTTGGCAATCAAAGAAATACAATGCCGTTTATTTTATTTTTTTAAATATAATTTAGTAATTTTGAACAGGACTGAGGTTGATTAGCAGATTTATGCAATATATATATATATATATATGAAACAATTATTTATCTGATGCATTTTTATAGCAGTTAAATTCAGTGGATGTTTTCATCCCTATAACATAACAAAAGGGTAGTAAATTTGAACAGTGCACAAGGGTAAAATTTGCAAATTGTGGTAAAAAAAAAAAGAGCAAATGCAGAAAGAACCTTCTAATTCTAAAAAGTCAATTCCACGCTTGGAACTATACGGTTACATATTGGAATTCTACGGTTCAGATCATTAATTGAAGCACTACTTTTTAAGAAATATACAATCAGTCTGCTTATTGATTTAATAATAATAATTTAAACTTGGTGTTGTAATATGTTGATGTTTGAGAAAGTAAAATGTTTGCTTTCTATAACATTTATTTAATGTTTTAGGATGAATATTTTTTTCTTGTTCAAATTAAGCATACAAGGCTGTGCTAAATATTTTATCCAGTGCAGATGTTAATTTTATGTAATTAATATGGTAATGTTTATTGTTGTAATTAAGACCACCTTCAAGACTTAATAGCACATTTAAAGACTTAAAAAAACAGACAATGAGCAAATGAGCTGTTTAACAAAGTTTAATAAACACTGAAAAATGTCTCAGTGAGTATTTATACACAAATAAAAATATTTCACATTTAATACATTACATTTTTCAACATATTGGTGGAATGACAAAGAAAGCTGATCCTGATTGGTTCTCATGCATGCATTCAAAATGCTGATTAGCTCACTGAAGGAACCTTGTAGAGCCAAGCTAGAGTTTGACTTTGTCAATAAAACCCTTTTAGTTTTACTAAAAACTTATATAAAAAACTTATATAACTATAAAAAAATCACATAATATAAATAAGTTGTCATTTAATAAGAATATGTGAATAACTCAATAAAAAAAGTCAGCTAGAACCTTTTAATTCAAAGATGACTTCATGTATTTTAATTTTACATTTAAATAAAGAAATGTAAATGTTTTAGTGTAATCAATTATATTTTTAAATATACAAAAATTACATATTTTTTAAATACATGGAGTAGCTGCACGATTAATAAGCTGAGATGAGCAATATCACATGAATAGCAGTGCAATATAGCTGTATATCTGCACTGGTGGAAGGCGTGTATTGCTACGAGTGTGATATTGGATTTATACAACAGTTCGACAATATAATCGTGTATATAAAAAAGAAAATCAAACACAGAGAGCCTCAAAAATCCTTTTGTTAAGGAACTATTTTCTTCCGCCTTCATTCACATCTGCAGCTGACCGTCAGATCAGCAGAAACCGTTGCTACTCCAAAAATGTCACTTTTGAGCTAGTGTTTTGATTATTCTCTAGCGTAATGTCTGAAGTGATGACAAAACAGGTGACTTTACTTACATTTTAAGACTATAAGGCTGAACGGCATTAAATACCTTGTCTACAGAGATTTCCTAGTACTTCTCTGTTGCAATCAGATCACAATAATTAACTCCCGAAAAAGCCAAAGCAAAGCAAACACTACCAGAAACACAGACTATGGTTTAAATACAGCACCACAACATACAAAAGAGAGATAGACTTAGATTGCCACTCACCTCTTTTATAACGATTCAGCTGTAGTTTTTTCTCCTCTAAGGGCTTATTATGTGGTCTCTGTCACCATCTTGTAGCAGAACGTCAACCATCTTTTCTCTGCTCAGTATGACAGGCTGATGGATGCTGATGCGCTACATCTCCGAAAGGATAAAAAATTTAAATAGGCACTGTCCTTATAAATAAACTGCATAGTTGCAATCTAAATAACTACATACTCACCTAAAAAGCCTTAAAAGTACATTATGTTGTCCAACAGCTGCAATATTTGTCAAACTATAGTGAGTTTATTGATCTGCTGTCACTCTGTGTGGGCGGAGTAATACAGAAGGGAGAGGAGGCTGTACAAGTGCTGGTATTGCAGATTATATATATATATATATATGCTATAAATTACATTCTAAAAAAATGTGTAAAATAACAGAAAACAATACAGCTCATTATTTTGTGTACTGTAATTACAAAATCTACTATATTTACTATAAATCTACCAATTTTATTTTTCAGTTTACTAAAATGTTTTTAAAATGTTATACATAATAAATAAATGGAAAAACGCACACGAATCACAAGCTGCAGACAGTTTCTGATTCAATTTAGTCAAGTGGTAATTGATAATTTTTTAATATTTTCTGTATTACATTTCTAATAAATGCTAAATATTTGAAACACAAGCTTTGTATTTTGTATTATTATAAATGATAAAACAATAATAATGCAATTGCAGTTATTATCATACACAGTTGAATTGTATAAATTTTTTATATATTTCCCAAATGATGTTTAACAGAGCAAGGACATTTTGACAGTATGTCTGATAATATTTTTTTCTTACTGAAAAAGTCTTATTTGTTTTATTTTGGCTAGAACAAAAGCAGTTTTAAGGTCAATATTATTAGCCCCTTTAAGCTATTTTTTCGACTGTCTACAGAACAAGCCATTGTTATAGATTAACTTGCCTAATTACCCTAACCTGCCTAGTTAACCTAATTAACCTAGTTAAGCCTTTAAATGTCACTTTTAGCTGTATAGAAGTGTCTTGAAAAATATCTAAAATATTATTTACTGTCATCATGGCAAAGATAAAATAAATCAGTTGTTAGTAATGAGTTATTAAAACTATTATATTTAGAAATGTGTTGAAAAATCTTCTCTCCTTGAAACAGAAATTGGGGAAAAAAATAACAGGGGGGCTAATAATTATTATTATATTACATAGCTATAATAATAGTAATAATAATAATTATATATATATATATATATATATATATATATATATATATATATATATCATAATGTTTATGATATAGTGTTTTGTAGTATATTTGACTCATGATTGGGCACATATAAACTCATCTTCTGCGATAAAGCCTGTCTGTCTGTCTGCTTTTATCGTCACTAGAGAACTAATGAAAACCATGTGTTGTTCAAGGGCAATTACGGTGCTGTAAAGCGACAGAACAACAAGAGTGTAGTTTTACTGTGCCGTAAATGCAGGTCCGAGTCTTTATCAATGGATCTCATGTTGCAGGGATGCTGGTCTGAGAACTGTGATCCTGCAGGAACCCGCAGCAGGCATTACACCAACACCCAGGGGTCAGGGGTCAGTCTTTAAAATGTTTATGCTTCGTCCTGTGATTTCTGAAATCCCCCCAGTATTTTGGTAGGAGCCCCAAATTTCGAAATGACTTCAAATGTGTATTTTCGTTGTCCCAGACTGGAGCTCGGAGAGAATGCCAGCGTGTGTTTATGAACACTGTCTACGATGGTAAAAATCAACGCCACAGTCAGACGCCGGCTACACCACATTAACTGCAGTGAAATAAAGGTGAACATAATGAGCTTATAGTTGGTTTAACATCATTATAAAATTAGAGGTATCATTGTTAACTAAACCATTTGAAAAGCATTTGGACAAAAAAAAAGACAATTAGTAGCCCTTAGCCCTGTGCTTTTGATTTTTTTCCAACACATTTTTAAACAATATTTTTGGTGACTAATTATTATTAACTAATTTCTTTTGTCTTTGCCATAATGACAGTACATAATATTTTACTAGATATTTTGCAAGAATAGCTATATTCAGCTTAAAGTGTGATTCATTCTGTGTGGGTCCTAAAGCCCCAGCATATTGATGGGGACTCTATACTGCTCAGTGAGCTCCGTCTTTCGGATGAGACATTAAACCGAGGTCCTGATTCTCTGTGGTCGTTAAAAATCCCAGGATGTCCTTCAACAAAGAGGGATTAGGGATTTAACCCCAAATTTGTCCATCATGGCCTCCTAACCATCCCTACATTATATTTGGCTTTAACACTCTGTCTCCTCTCCACCAATCAGCTGGTGTGTGGTGTGTGGTCTGGTGCAATATGCCTGTAAAATGATTGAGTAGAGTCAAAAAAGATGCAATCATATAATTCTCGTTCTAAGTATGCAGAGTATAATTTTGTTATTTCTTCATATTTAAGAAACTTTTCATGTTTAGTCGATGGATATATAATTTGTACAAATTAGCTGCTTATTAGTAGTTAGTAAGGGATCATTTTAGGTATTGAGTAGGATTAGGGGTGTAAAATAAAATCATATGTTATAAGTGCTAATAAACAGTTTGTATCTTAATAATAGGCAGAAACATGAAAAAAAATTAATTTGCCGCTTATTCAAGCTACTTGAAATGAGCTAAAACAACTCAATTCTTAAGTTTTTTGGGGACAACTTAATTGTTTTATGTTTAATTAACTTAAATTTGCTAAAACAATTACTTTAACTTAATCGGTTTGTGTTTTTAGCATTTTTACAGTGTAATATTCCAGTAGTAAATAGTACAAACTTACTTAAACCAAAGTGTCACCCACTTTTTACTAATAAAGCAAATATCCGCTATATGTCCACAGAGTCACAGATCACGGCGTAACAGCCTTCTTGTAAAGCTACACAATCACTATAGGGGTGTAAAACTCTGACAGCTTGTTATCTTTCAGTGACAGAAGCCGAATCAGTGCGGCTTTACCGACCCAATGTAAATCAGCAGCGTAAAATAAGCAGTGGCTAAATCAGCCAGAGACAGAGAGGCTCTTTGTTGCAGCACGTAGATTAATATCTTAAGCGTGTACCATTGTTCAGAGTTATGTCACCAGTGGCCGTAATGATATCTTAAATTAATGAAGTGATGAAAGCGGCGAGGGAGAGGCCTGTGATTTACAGGATTGCTTTTAGCTGATGCGCACCGCCATCACTGGAGATAAATCAGCCGCTGGGAGCCATGGGGAAAATGAATGGATCCATGCATGGGTTTACAGTTCAATTAGTGAGGCACAAGGACGCCGGCACAGTCTAAATTTGCCAGGCCAGGTGTTTGGATAAAAGGAGAAGCAAATAAAACAACACCAGACGTATTTTTATCTTCGGTCTTTGCCGAGTTCACATTTGAGTTATACTTATAAAATAATAGATTATGAACTATGAATAATAAATGCTGTACAAGTATTGAATATTCTTAATTCATGTTAGCAAATATATTAGCTCATGTTAACTAATGAAATCATATTGTTTTTTTTATTTATAAATATGGTATGTTTAAAACAAGTTACACAAAAAGTAATCTAAAAGTAATCTAAAAAAGTTACTTAAATGGGTAACACCGTACCCATTTTACCCATTCACATTTTATATTCTTAAATTATGTGAGTAAATGCATTAGCTGATATCAACTAATGAAATCATCTTACTTTTTTATATTAATATGGTAACTTCAAAAAAGGTTACATTAAACATAATCTAAAAAGGTAATCTAAAAAGGTTACCTAATTGAGTAACAGCAGACATATTTTCATCTTATGTCTGTGCCGAGTTCACATTTGATTTTTGCTATAACGCATTTGTAAAAAACTAAATGCGGCACAAGTATTGTATATTCTTAATTTATGTTAGTAAATATGTTAGGTAATATTAAATAATGAAATCATGTTGCTTTTTATATTATTATGGCATATTTAAAATAATTTACATAAAAAGTAATCCAAAAGTAATTAAAAAATGACATATTTTCATCTTAGGTCTTTGCCGAGTTCACAATTACGTTATGCTTGTAAAATAATAATAATGCATTCATAAATTTTAAACTAAATGCTGTACAAGTATCGTATATTATGCTAGCAAATATATTAGCTAATATTAAATAATGAAATCATATAGCTTTTTATATTAATATGGTACGTTTAAAAAAAATACATAAAAAGTAATCTAAAGGTAATCTAAAAAAAAGTTACTTAAAAAGGGAACTCCAGAGAGGTATTTTTATCTTCGGTCTTTGCCAAGTTCACATTTGAAATTTTTAAAGTAAAAAAAAAACTTGCTATGGCAAAGTTAGCCCTAATAATTACTGCCAACCTGAGCCGGTGCTCCAGTAAAGCAGAATGACCTCCACATGGCCTGACCTTCCTTTTATTCTGCTTAAGAGGCAGGCTTAGGTAACTGCTAAGGTAACTGATGCTACTTTCTCAGAAAATCAATAATTAAATTCGGTCGTACATGGACTGGTGGCCTGCACCTGAACTGGAGTTTTGTTTTCCATCCCCCCCCCAAAGTGGTCCAGCATTCTCTCCAGATTACTTTACGCCATGTCAGATCACATACAGTATACCAGTCAAGTATGGACACATGTGCTTGTTATTTAGTATGACTATTTTCCTCATTTTAGAGTACTAGTAAAATCTTAAATTTAAAGTGTGGAAATAATATCTTGATAGTCTGGGAGATATAAAATAGTTATTACTCTTAAGCAACATTTTGAGATGCTTTATTACACTGTAAAACCCAGCAGTCAACTTTATCAAATGAAATGAGTGTAGTTAACTCAAAATTTATTGTAAGTTAATTCTAATCATTTGAAAAGAGTTTTAAACATTGAAGGTAATGAGTTAACTAAATACCTCATTACTTCAACCTAAAAGGAGTAAGTATGTGGTGCTTATATACTGTAGATTAGTTTTTTTACTCAATGGGATTGTAGCAATCGGCTTCCTCAAACAATTTGAGTTGACTTAACTTTTTGGGTTTTACAGTGCAACTATATTAAAGTAGTTTGCTATGCTGGATGTTTGCTAAACTCCTTCTCATCTTATTCTTTTATCTATCTATCTATCTATCTATCTATCTATCTATCTATCTATCTAT
>CAIGQZ010000276.1:2476424-2497755 GCA_903798205.1 Danio tinwini
AGATAACATTTTACTAGATATTTTTCACGACACTAGTATCAGCTTAAAGTGACGTTTAAAGGCCTAACTAGGTAAATTTGGCAAGTTAGGGTAATTAGGCAAGTCGTTATATTGTGATGGTTTGTTCTGTAGACAATAAGGAAGAAAATATTACTTAAAGGGGGCTAATAAGATCTGCTTCTATTCTAGCCAAAATAAAACAAATAAGACTTTCTCCAGAAGAAAAAAATATATATAAAAAATACTGTGGAAAATTTCTTGCTCTGTTAAACATTATTTGGGACATATTTGAATATTTTATAATAATAAAAACAATATTAATATTTGTACAACAGATGTTTGTCCACAATCCTAATTGGAAATATTGCAGTATAAACATAAAATTAAAAACTTTTGAGATAATGAGAAACTTTAATTTAATTAAACATGTTTATTCTTCTGAGCAGTATATATAATTTGATGGGGGGTTTTTTCCAGTAAGGGGAAATTGATCCACATTAAGTTGATCTAAATCGGTGCCCAAACTTGATCGTATGAAGGGCCAAAAACCAAATGTCATTGAGAGCTTTGGGCCGAAGACAAATATACCAAACTATTTTACATTAAAGCTGTCATAGGTAATTTCCTCATTTATTTCATAATATAAAAAATAAATTGAAAACATCACTTAGAATCATATTAAATAATGCACTATAACTTTCTTAATAATAACTTATTGCAATAAAAACATAAACAATCGTATTTATAACACAGTGGAGTTTTAATGCTGAATACACTAGTCAAGCAGAATCAGCCTTTGCCTTGATTTGTTTAAAGTCTTTGTCCCGGTGAGACTATGTACATTTTAAACTAAATTACAGCATTTAAATTGAAACATTCAATTAGCTTTTTTTTTGTAGCTTAACAATAAAACAAACAAATTAAAGGTTACATTAAATTTGAAATGAAAATCTCTAAACCATCTCCATCATTCTCCTCTTCTCAGATAGGATGGTGGGCCAAATCAAAGGTTACCATGGGCCAACTTTGGCCTGTGGGCCCTAGTTTGGGCATCTCTGATCTAAAGTATCTTAATATATAATTTTACACAACTTCTCTGTGTCAAATGAATGCTGCTTAACTTTATATTAATTAAAGAACAGATGCAGCAAAATTAATAAACGTAATAAACAATGAAAACTAATAAATAGCTAATAAATAATAAACTCAATAATAAGTTGTTTTCAGTGATTTTTTTTTCAGTGACCATCAATTGATTTCTGAAGGATCATGTCATATTCAGCTTTAATAATTAAAACATTTGAAGCAATCAGAAAACATGACATAATTAAAACAAATTTGTAGCCATACACTTAAAAATGACTTTTGTTGCTTGTTCAAACTGGTTATTTAAAATGAGTTGAAATAACAGATGCCTATTTTGGGGGGTGGGAGGGGGGGTGGAAAACCTAATTGTTTTATGTTCAATCCACTTAAATTTGTAAAAATATTAAGTTAACTTAATCAATTTGTGTTGGGACAACATGAAAGAATTGGGTGGTGCATTTTTACAGGGTATTTCGGTTTATGCAACTGCAGCTCCAACAAGCATAAAAGACTTACAAAAGCATTTAAAAAAAACTGTACCTACTCTAAACTTTTGGAACAGTAGTATAAATGTAAAGACCTTGCTGTAGCATCAGTCCTCAGCTGTCAGTTTTCTGTATATGTTTAAAGGGTGTTGTGGCATTACCGTGTTGTAGTTATCACCTTATCTGATGTTGTTTTTGTGTCGAATGGAGCTGTAAACTCATTTAACGGGGTGCTGCGTGCGACAGTGTTGTAAACTTCTCTTCTCAAACAGCACGTCAGTGTAAAGCACATTGCCTGTGGCCCGAATCAACGCCACTGTTCCCAGACCATTTGTTCACAGATGCAGTCCTGCGTTCCTGTGCCATGAGAACCTCACCTTGAGAGTGAGAAATGGTCAAAACACTGATTCATTGGATTCATTTTTTTTTATGTAAGTGGTTGCAAACTATTTATATGGGCTGAATTTAAACTAATTAAGTTGACCATTACTAAATGTATTTGTTTGTTTAAATTCAGCCCACATAATTTGTTTGCAATCACTTACCTTAAAAAAGTAGTAAATCCAATGAATCGTTTTTTCTGTGTATTCCTGTAAGCTGACTTGTGCATTAAAGAATCTCTTACTGATAATAATATATGGCTCTTTTGTTATTTAGTAGTGTTAAATGTAACGCAGCTTTGGTTGCTAAGATTTTACCATTACAAATATGGTAAGTAAAAGAAATTGTACGGTAAAATAATGTATTTGATTAACTTATTGTCATTCACCAATGTTTTGAAATAATAATATCTATCCAACATCACAAACAACTTTTCCCATCGTGTAAATCTGGGAAAAGCAATTTATGGTAATTCACAGTATAATGAAACTTACTGTTAACAAGGTTATGGATTTTTAGTTATTTTAAAATCACAGACATTTTTTTAAGTTTATGTACACTCTGAAAAATGATAGGGTATTATAACCAAAAGTATTTTAACCAAAAGTATCCCTATTTATGGGGCCTATCTTTGCTGGACATTATTTGTATGGAACTTTCAACAGTACTCATACATGGAGCTCAGTCAAAAACTGTTAAGTCCTGGATTATGGCTTTTGGTATTGTCAAATCTTTTGTTTCTATCTTGTAATCTTCAGCTTTTCTGTTTATATGTACTTTATGTAGGTTCATGATGTAGTTATTTATTTGTACTTATCAAACTTTTCTGTATTTGGCTTAAGATTATTCTTTTTTTTTTTGTTATACAGCAATCTTTTTATTTCTGTTATTATAGTACAAGTCTACCTGGGTGGGGGGTGGGGATTCAAGGTTGTTTTACGATTTAGTCATGAGCTGTATGCTTTCTATATTAACAAAAACAATTGTTCACAAAAGTATCCCTATTTAAAGAGACAATTAACCCCCCAAAAAATATTTACTCACTTTTTCTCTCCCTTAAGTTATTGTTCCAAATCGAGTTTCTGTTTTAACTTGAACACAAAAGAAGATATTTTGAAGAATGTTAGGAACCAGAAACTATTGACTTCCATTGTAAGAAAAACAAATGCAAGCCAATGTTTACAAGTTTCCAACATTTTTCAAAATATCTTTTATGTTCAACAGAAAAAATAAATAAATAACAGGACTGTGCCAAGGGAAGGGTGGGTAAATAATGACAGACTTTCTTTTTTTTTCTTTTTGGTAAACTATCCTCTTAATAAAAATAAATAAATAATAAAATAAACACTCACACAAATTTTTAATGTTTAATTTGACATCTATCACCAATTGAGTGGAATAATTTGTATTCTTTTTTCAATTAATTGTACCGATGTCATCCTTCATTAAGCAATGTTCACTATCTATAAACCCATGTATGTAATACATTTAAATGTTGAACAATTGCCATGTGTGTGCTGTATAAACCATCACACGCATCAGTGCATTATACAGTAAATATGCCTACAACATGAAAGACAAAGGATCCTGTATTTATCATAATATTTCTTAATTTAATACAGTTTAAAACATAAGTAATTATACAATCACTAACATCTGCTGTCCAAATAAAATTTCAAAGTATATAAGAATGAGAAATGCAATGATTAAAACCATGGGAAATACTTTGTAATAAATAATCATTGATTTTATACTGTATATATAAAGACATGACAAACAGAACTTACTTTTTAATCAGCTAATCATGTTTAAACATTTTTTTTAAGTTATGTAACATTTAATTAAATATGTTAATCAGTTTGACTGATGTAAGTTGAGACAACTAGAAATGTCCAGTTGATTCAACAAAAAATAAATAAATAAAATAAATAAATACACACAAAGCCCCCCTTTTATTTTTTTTTTTTATTTTTTAAATATTTTCCAAATTATGTTTAACAGAGCAGGGACATTTTCTGATAATATTTTCTGATAATGTTTTTTCTTCTGGAAAATATTTTTTTCTTATTATTTGTTTTATTTTGGCTAGAATACATATTTAAAGTAACCATTTAAAACTATTTTTATAACTATTTTAAGGTCAAAAATATTAGCCCCTTTAAGCAATTTTTTGATAGTCTACAAAACAAATCATCATTATACAATAACTTGCCTAATTACCCTAACCTGCCTAGTTAACCTAATTAACCTAGTAAAGCCTTTAAATGTCACTTTAAGCTGTATAGAAGTGTCTTGAAAAATATCTAATAAAATATTATGTACTGTCATCATGGCAAAAATAAAATAAATCAGTTATTAGAAATGAGTTATTATAAATGTGTTAAAAAATCTTCTCTTCGTTAAACAGAAATAGGAGGAAAAAATAAAAATGGTGGCTATTTTTTTTTTGGGGGGGGGGGGGGGGAATAATTATGAATTCATCTGTATATATATATTAGGCAGCAAGATTTTCCACAAACTCCACACAGAAATGCCAACTGGTCCAGCTGGGACTTGAACCAGCCACCTTTTTGCTGTGAGGCGACAGTTCTAACCACTGAGCCACCAAAAGAAACAAGTAAGTTCTTATTATTCATTCATGCCATTCGAAGTCAACATTTTAAGTTTATCCAACATGCTTCCAACTATAATAACTTCTACTTCTGCATGATCAGAACATTTGCTCTGTACTTATGGATTCTAATTATTTTAATGGTTTGTCCCAGCAGGTTGAACTACGGTATCTAATAGAAAAAAAGGTACAAAAGCTGTCACTCGGTCGACACCCTTTCAAAAACTACTTACAGGAACTTTGGGTAGAAACAACTCAATTTTTTGGGTGGGGGGTGTAATTTTACTGAATGTTTATAATTATTTTATATATGTATATGTATAAAAATGTTGTACCTTTTTGAGAATGTCTGTACACTGTACAAAATGCAGGGTTGCATACAATTTATTCATGTTAGTCCAACACAAATCAAGTCAACGTAACTATTTTAAGTAGACTGAACATAAAACAATTAGATTTCCCAAAACAATCTCCAGATTTGCTCTGTTTCAGCTTATTTTAAATAACTACTTTGAACAAGCGGCAAAAGTCATTATATTATTCAGAATGTGAACTAAATTGTACAAGTACTAAAAAAGTACTGAAAAACCTTTCTCGCTTTCTCCCTCTCTCTCTGGTTTAAGTTTCCATTAGGGACTCGGCAAGACCCTTAGCGTCAGACCCCATTCAGTCTATTGTTAATGGAGAGCGTCTACAATCAAAGTGTGGAGTGTTTGGGTCAGAAGCCTCAGCGATTGTGGCCTACCCCAGGGCAGAAGTGCGGCCCCCAGGGACACAGGCTCACCAAGCTCCTTTACGCCGCGCAGCTACCAGCTTCAGCCTGGGGACTCGAGTGCTTCAAAGAGCTAATGAGCAACTCCAGAAATGTTTGCTTGATTGAGTGTGTGGTTCACTTGAAGGCTAGCTTTCTTCTTGCATCGATCAGCAGGTGAGGTCTTCTTTTGTGCAATAAATAAATACATAAATACTGTTCTTATTGTTAACAAATATTGTTAAACATATCATGCTTAACAGTTTTGAAAAAAAACAACAACTGAATATTTAAGATTTTAGCATTGAAATCGTATACAGTTGAGTGCAAAATTATTCGCCCTCCTGTGAAATATTTAACAATATTTCCCAAATGATGTTTAACAGAGCAAGGAATTTTTCACAGTATTTCCTATAATTTTTTTTTCTCCTGGAGAAAATCTTATTTGTTTTATTTCAGCTAGAATAAAAGTAGTTTTATAAATTTTTTAACCATTTTATGGTCACTATTAAAAGCCCCCTTAATTTTTTTTCGATTGTGTACAGAACAAACCACTGTTATACAATGATTTGCCTATTTACCATAACTTTAACCTTATTAAACCTTTAAATGTCACTTTAAGCTGAATACTATCTTGAATAATATCTAGTAAAATATTTTGTACCGTCATCATGGCAAATATAAAAGAAATCGGTTATTATAAATATTTTTGGACTTATTTGATTTATATTCTCTATTGTAATATACTTAGTCTAATAAAACCGACAGGCCAATTAAAAACAGATCCAAAATATTCATGACTCGTTTTGCACACTGTAAACTCAAAAAAGTGTAGAAAACTCAAACCATTTAAGGAAACTGATTGCAACAAACCATTTAAGTTCAAAAACTAATCCTAATGAGTACTGTGAACTTAATCCATTTGAGTACATGGAGCAATTTGAGCACAGTAAAACCCAATTAATGAAGAAAACTCAAACCAACTGAGTACTGTAAAACCCAATAAGTTAAGGCAACTCGAACTGTTTGAGGAAACCGATTGCTACAAACCATTGGAGTTAAAAAACTAATCTACAGTATATATACCGTGAACTTACTCCATTTAAGTTGAAGTAACGAGGAATTTATTTAACTCATTACCTTCGACATTGAGTTTAAAACTCTTTTCAAATAAGTAGAAATAACTTACAGTAAATTTTGAGTTAACTACACTCATTTCATTTGATAAAGTTGACTGCTGGGTTTTACAGTGTTCTCATGGTGTCCAAGACACATGGTGTCCAAAAATGTTGTTCCTCCCCATAATAATCATCACAAAACACATGATATTAAACTATTATATTGTATATATTTCACTCTTCCCTTAATGCTCATTGATCAATTGAGTTGAACTGTTAAAGTGAAATACAGTAGTAATAGCACATTTCATTTCCATAATCCTTTATTTTTTTTCCAATATAGTAGTTATATGACTTGTATTCTTAAAAAAAACTCTGTGTGTTCTCACCTAATACACTGTAAAAATTCTGGATTCTTCATGTTGTCCCAACACAAATTGATTAAGATAACTTAATTATGTTTTACAAAATCAAGTAGATTGAAAAAAAAAAAAAGATTTTTTGGGGGGTTGATTTGTCCCCCCCAAAAAACTGAAGAATTGTGTAGATTCAGTGAAACAAGCTTAAACAAGTAGCAAAAATATATTTTAAGAGTGTAAGTAGGGACTAAGCCGAAAGAAAATGAATGAATGTCTGTGTGCTAGTAATCTTAAAAGGATAAATGATCTGAAAATTACTATGGAAGTCAGTAAGTGCCAGCTACCAGCATTCTTCTAAATATCTTCTTTTGTGTTCAACAGATGAAAGAAACTCAAATAGGTTCTGAACAAGTGAAAGGCGAGTACATGATTGCAGAATCTATTTTTTTTGGATGAACTATTTCTTTAAAATCATTTTAGAGACAATTAAAATAAATAAAACTGGCACAAAAAAATAATTAGTCTGCAATTTATTTTAATCGTTTAGTTGATTTAGTTTTAAGTGGAGGGACCTCCTTATCTAAAAAGCAATTAATCAATTAGCCAGGTTTTCTATTTTAAAACAACTTCTTAGTAGACAGACACATTAACTAATAAAATTCTATGATATTATGATAATGTTATTACCAAATATATTGATGATACATCTTGTACTCATGGGCGTCTCTCAATTTTGATACAATAAAATGATCTGTACATAAAATTGTCTCTCGCCTTAATGACCATCAATCCACATGGTTTAACAAACTGAATTTGTAGTTGTAAGCTGTCCATTTAATCAAATGTGTTGTTAGTTCAAATGTATTTACTACTTTGCCAGATAGACTAGCTAAATAAAGAAACACAGACAAGAAATATGCATGACTCAGACATTTTTAGTAAGGTAAAGAGAACTTTTGCTTTAATGCTTATCAATTAACATGTTGTATCAGTGTAAAACTGTAGTAGCTAACTAAGTTATATGCACAGCTAATGTTTCTTTCTATATCAATAAACTTCCGGTCACGGTCAATTAGATTTTTTTTTCAATAGTATACGTGTCTTTTGCAGCATCGATGTTGTAGTGTAATTAAAATATAATCTGTCAAATAGAATTAAGCATTCATTTAGTTGTTGAAGCATAAAGTGAGATGAAAGGCCGTCAGGATGAAATGCTATTGAAAATACTGAATTAAAATAAGTGTTCATATTTTAAAGACATGGCGCTGGAAAATGTAATATAATGCAGTCCCTCTTGTAGAATCTGAGACCCACTTTATATTAATCAGGCAGTGGAAATTAGTGATTTTTAAGGAAAACAGATCTTAAACACGCCAATTTTGTAACTGCATACAGTTTACCGGAAGTGCATGACCCAGGTTACTGCAGAAGTAAAAGTCCTTCTGCATATTTCCAATTGATTTTAACAAACAGTTTTAGTAAAATGCTTGATTAGGATGCCCTCACCTGCTTAACAATATCACATATTATGGTTCAAAGAAGACATAAACCAACAGACACATTTGACATTATTTCAATGTTTAATAAATCAACCCAAGTCTGAAAACACAAAAAGTCTTACTCTCAAAGTCTCGCAAAGAGTAATTTCTTCAAATATACTTCCTTGTGTGGATGTAACCCCACAACTACACTCAAAAATGATTTTGAGTTAGAGTTTTTATAAGCTAAATCTGCACAATTCTTGATATTATTTTGGGACAACTTAACTGTGTCATGTTCAATCAACTTAAATTGTAAAAATAAAAATACATTAACTTAATCAATTTGTGTTGGGACAATGTGAATGAACTGTGTGGAACCTACCATTTTTTTTTACAGTGTAATTAGACATTCAGTTAATACTACGTATTAAACTCAAAAAATATCCTTGCTTGTTTAAACTACTTATTTCAAATGAGCTGAATCAACACAATTCTTGAGACACCATAATTGTTTCATGTTCAATCAACTTAAATTTATAAAAAACAATTAAGTTAACTTAATAATTTGTGTTGGGCCAACGTGAATGAACTGTGTGGAACCTAGCATTTCTTACAGTGTAATTAGACATTCAGTTTTGGAAATACTTCTTATTACACTCAAACCTTTTTTTCTACTTTGTCTACTCAAACATTCTAACTACTTATTTAAAATAAGCTAAATCAACACAGCTTTTGGGATTGTTTTGGGACACCTTAATTGTCTCAAGTTCAATCAACTTAAATATGTAAAAACAATTAAGTCAACTTAATCAATTTGTGTTGGGACAACATGAATGAACTGGGTGGAACCCTCCATTTTTTAAGTGTAGGGTTGTTTACTTAAATCAAACTCGTTTTTAGGTTACTGGATGAATCATTTTTACAGTCGATAATCATTTGGAATTAGTGGTATTGAGCAGTACATCCACACACACACACACACACACAAAAACATGAATGCGAGAAAGCAGATGTGATGAAGTACACTGCATGGCCCGGCCCTCAAGGATGGTCTTAATATTAGGACACTCTCTGCGTGCACAGACAGAGCTCATTAGTGTGTGCTGGTATACTCTGAGCCCAGGCCTGGCTCTCCCTGTGTCCTTGCACGAATATATATGGGTCTTCACACGTCCTCCGCAAAAGCACTCTTTCGCCGCCACCCTCCCCTTTTTTTCCCTCTTTTCTCTTTCTCTCAAAGGTGCTGATCAATTCACAGCCTCCTCCTGAGGTGTGAGACTCATCCCTGCACTTTGTGATTGGCTCAGGCGCCACAACCTCCATGGTTCACTCCCGTACTCTTTCTCCCCCTCTCGCTATCTCTCGGTGAGGGCAACTCTTTTCACCTCTGGGCTCTGCCAGCCTGTGGCCAGGCTTCGGTCAAATGAAATCACACTAATCAAACTCTCCCCCCCCCCCTCCTCCTCTCTTCTTCTCCTCTCTCTCTCCCACTTTCTCCTCCTCTCTCGTGGCTCTGAGCCCATTAGCACACCTGAAATAATAACTCAAGTGACAAATGTTTTGGCACTTATAGCTGATAGACCAAAAGAAAAGGGTGGGAGAGAAAGAAAGAGAGAGCACACTCAGAGACTGAGGATTTTCCAATCCCAACTGTGTCAACAGGGAAAGCTGACAAATTCAGAAATCATCATACAGTATGTGAAACCTCATAAGCTTCATGTTAGTCATGTAAGTCAATAATCATGTTTTAAAAATGACAGTACAGTATTTGTATATTGGTTTAATATTTATTCTCATATTCTGACATTTACAGTGATAGTGACATTGATAACATTTGAGCAACACTCTTACATATACAGTAGGCCTGCTGCATACATGTAACAACACACTGATATCTCAGAAGTGCTTTTCTTTATGCTTCACTGATAAGCTGCTATTGCAAACTGTAAAACAAACTGTAAAATCAAAACATTAATCCATATAGTAAATTCAACTAATTAATTTTTTAAATGTTTAATGTAAGATAGTAAACTCTTTATCTCTCTCATCGTTTAATTTGTGAAGTGCTGTTGACTCTTCTCTCCTCGTTTTAATGACGGAGACGTGGCTTTAAATCATAATAATTTTGATTTATTTACATCTAGCACGGTTTATATTATTATTATTATTTGTTCGTTTAATATTTGATAGGTTTTATTTAGTGTTTTATGTGCTAATTGATGTTCGTCAGTTACTAGATAATCCAAAGTACGCAGAAAACATTAATAGGTTAATTTAAGTAACTTGATTTTTACTAGCCTATTTAATGCAGTAAAAACAAGTGAGACAAATTTCTGACGATCGGTTATGAGTGCTGTTTATAACAAGCATTATTACACATACACTAATGAAAAGCTACGCAGAAAGTTTCATCTCATACTTGCTTTGATAAACAGTTTAGTACGTTTTACGTTATAGTGGAATATATAAAACAAATAAGCGAACAAGTTACCAGATATTCACATTTGACGGATTTAACAATTACTTTGTCAAATAGTTTTAAATACAAATTCCGCTTCTTAAACTTTCCTAATTGATTGACATAATTAACAAACTAATAATTAGAACTTTTATTTAAGAGCGGCGCTGTATATTTTGAACGCAATTCGCCTGTTTCTGTTATGACTAAAGTCTCTCTCATTAAGAAACAAAGAAAATAATTCTTTATGTTTCCAGTAGAAGGCGCACATGATCAAGCATACAGGTCACGGCAAGCCTTTGCATATGACAAAATATGTTTTTCTTTTAGATCTCGTGTATTAGTTTACACTATTGCAGATTCAATTGTCCTGCAGTGTATCTTAATTAAGAAAGTATGTTAGAATCAAAACAGCATAAAGCTAAACAAAATGCACTAACAGAAAAGTACAAAGCGAAATTAATTAAAAACACAGATTTTTTTTAAATAGCCTATGTTTTTAATTTAAATGCCTATAAACTAGCGTAAAATAAACGATGTTCATTGTCAACACAGCGCTTTATTTGGGTTATTTAAAAAGTTTCAACAATAACAACAACAAAAAAGTAAAGAGCCCAAATCCTCTAATTTCAACCACACTTGTAATATACAATTTAATTTCGCATTTTTTTAAGTCCTTAACCAAATTGTATTTAACATGTCAGCACGCAGGGCACGTTTGAGTAATTCACGTAACCTCGAATAGGCCTATATTTATGAACTATTAAAAGTTTTATTTTATGCTAAGAGTTGTGTAATCACATTGCATTTATAAATTTGTCGTGCTGATGAATTTAGTTTCCCCGCTATATTAAATAATGTTAATCTTGTATTATTTTAATTTCAGTAAATGTGAAAAACGTCTCCGCAATGCACTTGGATAAGAAAACGCAAGTAAAGTCAAATAAATAAACAGCTTACCGATTAGAATAATTGTATATTCACACACTGCGGATTTTGCAAACACTTGAAACACACTAAGAGCATTATAACCCGGCAGTGGCAAGATCAAGAAAAAGTTATAGCCTGCTGTTTTATTCCAGTGCGTCTTACCCATTCCCGATAGTCTTGTAAGTTTCAGGCAGTTGTCAGTAGTGGAGAAGGCAGGGTTCACTGCTGACTGGCCCCTGGTCGCGGATTGCTGCGGGGGGATATAAAGGATGACCTCCGTTTGACTTCTGAACCACAGCGGCATGTTGCTTTCAATAGCGACTTGGAGAGAGAAAGATTCAAATGAATAACAAATATTAAGACAGAATGGGAACATTCCTGCATAAAAAAACTAGATGGCATCACGCATTCTTGTTTTTTGGATTAAAACTAAAATGTATGTCTGTTAGAAGAAACTGCTGAATTGTCGGGATGACACTATAGATATTTTATGTGGTACTTCACACTCCAATTTGCATGTACAACATACTAGCTGTTCCTAATTATATACTTTGGTTTATTTATATCTAATTAATAAATTAATTTGCTGAAATTAAGCCAAATAAAACACTTTGAATATACTTAACCTCTTTGCGTATGGTTGTACAATTGTTCCCAGTGATGCAAATATATGCTCCATCTTTTTCAGTTTATAATGTATCAGTCGCACAGTTCAACTCACTCGGTTAAATGTCGGGCTTGTTTTTAAACTCTCTTTTTCATTTTACGTCCAATGATTCACGTCTCTTTCTTAGCCCAAATTATCCGAAATGATGGCATTAACTCAGTGATGCGTGCTGCAATCTGCTGACCCTCACTAAAAGGCAACCTAAACAGTGAAAGTCCATGCCCTCATTGTGCTCTATAGCGTCCTTTTATAGATGCTAATTGAAGGAACTTAATTACTTTATAATGCTATTCTGGTTCTTTGACAGCAGTTAAGCGTTTGGGTAAGCGCAGCTTTCATGTCATCCCGTTTGCCTCTCACATAATTGAGACAAACGCAAAACTAATGTTAAGACTACAAACATCAATAAAACAAATAAGTTAACTCAATGCATATCTAATTCATTATATGTTGTATTGCTACGTACATAACTAGGTGAAATTATTAGACATATTGAATGAACAATAATTAAGAGAAACTACAAGTATACATTTGTTTTGATTGTAGAAATACTTGAGATAAACATGTAACTACTTACCGACAAACGCGTTTATCTGTGGTTCAGAAGTGAGATAGCTACTCGTATCTGTAATATATCTGTTGCATGAATCCTCCTTTCAGTTGTGTTTAAGTCCACATCAGATCCGTCACCCGCGCAGCGCGCACCCTTGGTTTGCCGAGCGCTTTGGGGATTTGGTAGTAATTTCATGCCTGTAAATGTGCGCGCCGGATCCTGCCGCTGCTCTTCTGCGGGAAGCGAGAGTAGTGTGATGCTCACGGCAGCTGATAAGACACTGTTGCTCGCATTAATCGCTTCTGATCGATGACAGATGCTCCTCAGACAAACTTCATACACCTTGTCACCGGGTCAGTTGTATTGGCCACAATGGAGCGTTTCAAACTACATCAATCAGTTTATGTTTAAAGCATTTTATCTGCGCATTTTATGGAAGATGTAATATTCATAACAACAACAACAACTAAGTTGATTTAGGGAGATGCATTTTAAATGTAACTGCATTAGTTACCTCTCCAAATTGTAACGTAAAAGGTCGTACACACTGGCATTCAAATGTTTGGTAAAAGTTAGTCTAATTAGGAAAATTTATAGAGTGGCACATTGAAAATTGCACATGTATATACATAAATACGAATATTTAAACAAACATTTACTTTTATATATTGAAAATAATAATTGTATCAGTGGCTACAATGTGTGTTAGACACACAGAGAGAATGACTGTGGTAGAGAGTGAACATTAGAATAGGCAAAACAGGATACGAAGACTACATTTTCCCTCCAGATTGCAATATTTTCATTCCACCCTTTCTTCATTTATGGAAGCATATCAACCGATAAATTAAGGATTGATCATTCTTTGCACCAATAGATGGCTTGATTCACTGTAACACACTTTCATTGGACACTGCACCAAACTCCTAAGATCCTACAGTAAGTGGATGAGCCCATTCACAAATGGCGGGGGTGTTTCGGCTGAGAGCGCGGCACATCACCGCTGAAGTGCAGCATATGCTGTTCCTGAGTAATGATGTTTGCGTGACATGTAAAGTATATAGACATATGGTAAAAAAAAAACAACAACAACATTTCGTGTTATTAGTGCAGTACATCTAATTTTCACGGGCTTTCGCGTAATAGTATACACACTGCGTATGGGGTAACTTCATTACGCACCTTGAATAGGGTATCCAAGTTTCTAAATAGTTTAGCGATCTCCCATTCAGATACCCAGATCAGAGCTTATAATAAACATAAGCGATGTTGAGAATGAGTCCACGCTCCCTTTGTTATCATCATGTTTTTATGTAATCATTTATAAAGGCTACTATTGTTCGCCTTGGCGTGCATTACGCACGCATTGCTATCCAATAAATACAACGAAAAGCACAACGCGGTCTCTGCGTGTTATTCTTCAGTTCGTACTGAATCGTGGTAGTGGTCTGCGCTTCTTTACGTCCCACACATTTCACCCCCCTGCTTTAGCAGGAACTTGATGTAGCCCATCGCATTGTGCAAGACGCGACCTGTTATGGCCACCACTACTTCCGGGTTTCAGCAGTCTGGTCCAGATTCAGCTGCTGAGCCGCGTTCAACACACACTCATTGTACACAAACGGGGAAAGGCAGCTCGCAGCATCGATCGTGGCTCCTTTAAGAAAAACTAAGCCAGAATTATCAGCCCACCTCCTCTTGATCTCATTTAGAAGCTATTGCATAAAAAATCAACTCAGGAGCCGAGAGTGATCAAAGAAACGAGAGAGAGCTTCATTTTTGTGCATTTGAGTAGTATTCTCGTTAGGGGTGCTAACCAGTGGAAGCGCGCGGAGGATCATCATTCATTCAGCACTTTGACAAGCTCGCGTTTGATTGATTGACAGCCGGAGTGGCAAAAAGCCATGAGATGCGTTAGTTTTGTTTGAGGGGCTATTTTCATACAGCTTTGGAAAAGAAGATTTTGCTCGATCCTTGTCGCTGTCCAGGGGAAAGAAAGCGAAGGGGACCTATCGCTGAACGCGTCTGGCTGAACTTGTGGTGAAGGACTGGCTTCACATCGCTCGTTCGAAACAGGCATTTGGATTTTTTGGGCAAAACATATCCCACGTTTGGAATTTGCGTGTTTATTTCCAATTCACCCTGGCCTCATAGGGGATATATTTTTGACTAAAGGAAGACGAGGGAGTGTGGAGGGCGATGGCGCAGAGGGTACGTATCCTGAAAAGTTTCTTCGACTCCGTATTGTTGAATGCAGTTGGAAATACTGAAACGTGGCCGATGACAGCGTCGCAGTCAAACTTTCTCTTCTTTTGACTGCCAGTTTTCACATTCAACTTTACATCGCTCACTTTCATGCACCCCTTTGTGTATAGTGTTTTGTGTGCGTGTGTGTGTGTGTGTGTGTGTGTGTGTGTGTGTGTGTGTGTCAATTTAGGGGAAAAATGATACTCTCTAATTAAGTTTGACAGGGAGCATTCCTAATTTTCTAAACTATTGCTACTTTTACAGTACGCGTTCATTTAATCTCTTCATAAAGCATAAAACATTTTAAACTAGCTGTTTGAATAGTTTAGCTTTCATAATAAAAGTTATTATAATGCTTGTTATGATAACACGTTATGTAGGAATATTAATAGGACGCAAACTTCATTTAGCCGTATTATTTTTCAATTCTGTGTAATAACAGTACATTCAAACAGCTTTAGAGTCAAACTCTTGTGCGCTTCGACTTGTAAAGTTGACATTTACTAGTTGGCGACTTCTTTGCATTTGTAATCAAAAGTAAACAATCACAAAAGTAGATTTCATCGCAACCCTCCGACCTTTTGCTTTTGATGGTAAAACTATAACAGCACCCTGCTGTCTTGCTAACACCTCTGTAGATTTAGAAGGCAGATGTAATGTTTTCATCATCAGACTTTCTAAGCAATGTAATAAAACTTAAAATAACGATTATGATTAAGTTTTTTTAAGTATTAAGTGTCACTGATATATTATTTAAAATAAATTAATCAAATATTTCATTTAAAAGCCACAAATGAACAATGTTAATTTGTGTTTAATTAATCTAATTCTAAAAGTAGCCTGCTACTTGTGATTATATTCTAAAACACGTATAATGAGTATAGTTTGAAGACAATATAATCAACAAATAAATACACAGTTATTACATGCTTACTACATTACCTATAACTTGAGTTTCAACTGTAGAAATGAAAATGAACATAATAGGGACACAACTATGTTGTGATACTCGTGATGTTTTGTGATGATCACAATAAAGCATTATTTTTATATGCCCGACGCTATTTTCTAAATCTCCCTGTTTCAGTCTGCTTTTAAAAAATAACATAATAGTTTTTTTTTGTTGCAATAAATAAAATGTTTGCACGTTGTGTTACAACTACAAAATACCGCTTACGTATTTAGTTAACACCAAAACAAAGTGTTTTTATTTCGCAAAAGTCATAGTTTTTTCCCCCGAGAACATTTAAAGTTTACCCAGTTTATATTTTCTTTTAGTGTATATTGTATGCCTTCTGTAAGTGAAAAAAGTGACAACATGGGAATATTGCCATTCGTGTGTGTGCAGTACGAAGATATACCCCACTATGGGATGGACGGAGTAGGAATTCCGAGCACGATGTACGGGGACCCGCACGCCGCCAGATCCATGCAGGCTGTTCACCTGAATCACGGGCCCCAGCTCCACTCCCACCAGTACCCGCACACAGCCCACACCAACGCCATGCCGCCCAGCATGGGCTCATCCGTCAATGACGCTCTAAAAAGAGATAAAGACTCCATTTACGGGTACGTGTAGATAGCCAAGACATATATTTTATGATGAAGTTTGCCAATAACACATTATTGGACTCGTAATAGTTTGTGAAAACTCGAGGCGCCATTTATGTTTAATCTAAGTTTTTGTTTTGTTTTAAATATGTGTTGTTCTTTTTGTTAACATTAATTAATCATTTAATTAATCATATCTGTTTTGTCACTATATTTTTATAAATAGCTTATATATATTTTTTTGTTGTTGCTTTTCAAAATTCAAGCTATTTAGTACTTTATTACTTTAATATTTTAGTTGATAAGTATTGTATTTTTAAAAAATACATCGTTTCGCATCTATGTGTGTTACATTTACAACTTTTCATTGCAAACAACACTTAACACCTAGTTATTTGAGACATAAAAACTCGTTTAGACAGCTGAGTGATTCTTAAGAAAATTACAATGAACACTAAACCACGGAGACTATTTTTCAAATGCTCGGATTATAAAATGTGTAAACATATCTGGATGTGCGGTGTAACTCCAAATGCGCCTAACATACAAAAACTGCTGCACACAGCGCTCTGTATAAACGCTGTTGCCGTTAAAAACAGCGATTATACGTAGTAACAAGCTATAGAACTTCCTCTCATTCATTATGGATTAGATGCGTCCCTTAACATTTACACGAGATCTAGGTCCACTATTTGAACCATGGTTAAATTGCATGCTTGGCCTAGACTCAACTTGAGCATTTTAGGTGCTCTGACCTTGTAGTCCGCAGTTTATATTGACCGCTGTGTTTGATAATACGTTTAGGAATTCAAGTTGCATGTGATGTGATACAGTGTAACGCACAAGTAACAAGTCACAACTAAATAATCAACACGAACATACGTTCAAACACGTAATCGCTATTAACGTGGCGCAAGTATTTTTGTTTATTGACATGAACCAAATTTAGTTTATTAAATCTTAACTTTTAAATACAAATCAGATTGCAATGAAGCTTTCCTAACAGACCGCTTATACAATAAGAAGGAGTTGTGAAGTGTTATTAAAAGTTATGGGCTAATCCAGAGTTTTCCTCAAACTGATCTCTATACTCTTTTATTCCAGGCACCCTCTGTTCCCTCTTCTAGCACTGATTTTTGAGAAATGTGAATTAGCCACTTGCACACCTAGAGAGCCCGGTGTTGCTGGGGGCGATGTGTGTTCATCAGAGTCTTTCAATGAGGATATAGCAGTGTTTGCAAAACAGGTCAGAAACGGATTTATTCCGCAAAAAGTTTTTGCACATTTTTATTCGCTGCTGTTGCGTTTACGTTCTCTCTGTAAAGGTAAATATTTATATATGTGTGTAAAAATGTGTAAGGAACGCATTTAAATTGATTTTGTGTTTAAAAAAAAAAAAATTCTCACAATTTTTAATTATTTACATGCATATCGTCTCAGATTCGAGCAGAAAAGCCGCTATTTTCGTCAAACCCTGAGCTGGATAATTTGGTAAGTGAAAATTATGTATAAAATTATAAGCATTGTTATTATTTTGCCTTTAAAAGCTCCAATATAAAACTTATTTAAATTAATTAAATATTCAGAAAGTTTTGTTTTCACAAAATAGTTTGATTTTTGTTTTACCTTTTGATATGGGCTGAATTTTAATTCAGATTATTTCTAAGCATCGACGGGGACACGTCCCCATGATTTAAATATGAATTAAAGTTATAATTTATTCATAAACTAAAAATAATGTGAATTAATTACAATGCATTGTATTGACAGTGATGCCAAGTCATTAATGACCCTAAAATTAAAAGATCACTCAGTTGTGAAACAATGAAATTGAAATATGAATTTGTCATGTTCCTGTTTATTTCGTCTCAATTAAAGTTAACTTTTTTTCCTCCGTTTGTTAATTTTCCCCAGATGATTCAAGCCATTCAAGTTTTACGGTTTCATCTTTTGGAGCTCGAAAAGGTAATCAAAATTTACCCCAACTGGCCGGTCCTCTTTTCAAACCTATGGGCCTCATCTGCATAAATGTATTTTTCCTAGTCTGTTGTAATTAGTGTCAAAATCAATCATGCTGCCTATTTCTCCTCGTGTTTAATTACAATACAACCTGCTACCACGGCCACAGATATTTCATAGCAGTAATTTGCATGTTTCTTTGCTTGTTGTGCTATGTAACGTAGTTGTGAGCTTTTCCCTTTCTTCTTCCTTTTCAATTAATTATTATAATTGAGAATATTTTAAATGACGTCGACAATCAAAAAGTCGACCACGCTGATGGCACGTTTATGCGCTTATCTGTTATCAGCAGTACACTTTGGAGGAATTTTATCAACACCTGTTTCCATGACTAGAGTGGGCCTATCAAGTGATTTATCACCAAACCATATAGCATTACAGTACTGAATACACATCACAACTACTGGCTCCAAGTCTCTAGATATTTGCATGATCATCTAGGGTTATGTGTGCTGAGATAACATAGCAAAGCGATAGTACGATCATTCGGCCATAAATGAAAAATTCTCCCGTCGCCATCGAATGTCATATTATTCCATTGTAAATAGCCTAGGTGGTAATGAAATTACTCGACGAAATTAAACCGTTTACCTTAAATGTCAGTCAAGCAGGTCATCTCTCTAATGGCCACAACCCCGGGAGCAGATGAATTTAACACGGGTGTTGAATACGGTGCAGCCCGCGAGTCGTCTTGTCAGTGTCAATTTTCTGCGATATCTTTATTTTGAGAGGGAGTAAAGTTATTTCACATTCTGGATGCGTCTGATAGATATCAGAGAAGGCCACTGGGAGAGGTTTTCCATGTCAATAAGAGTTCTGGATGCACTTGTCAAGTCGCTGTGATGACCCTTTGTGATTTCCCCCCCTCCTTTTCCCGCTTCCCTTTGTATCTATAGGTACATGAACTTTGTGACAATTTTTGTCATCGGTACATCAGCTGTTTGAAGGGAAAGATGCCCATCGACTTGGTTATAGACGACAGAGAAGGAGGATCAAAATCAGACAGTGAAGAAATTACGAGATCATCGGGCCCCCTTGATCAGGTACGTGGAGGAGTCCATTTCTTTTCTGGCCATTCAGACCGTCTTTTGGGTCACTTTCTCTGCCTCGCCGTCATTTGCATACGATTAAGGCTTTTAAATTCCATCGGATTGAAAAATTTGGAATAATGTGGCCCATTATTGCTTCATTACGGTTTGATCCCGGAACTGACCCGAGGAGATTAGCTCGTGAAAGCATTGCCATAAACTTGACCTGTTTCTTGTCGATTTTAATTTAGTCCTTTCCCTCGTCTTTTCTCTCGCCTGCCTTTTTTTAATCAAAGCAAATGGCTAGACAATCTATGGCATATATATGTTACTATTACGAACCAAATGGAGTCAAATCTTTAGGAGACATTTAGAGATTTGGTGCTTTGGTTTTCTGCTGTTGTTCACGCTTCATTAGTTGCCTTGTCAGTGTTTTTCCTCAGACGAGAGCGCGCGTTGCTCAGTGCTTTGAATAGCTTTGGCAGTGCGCGTTCGTGTTTGAGAACTACTGTGCAGTACAGTATTCTCTCTCTGTGTGTATGTGTGTGTGTGTGTGTGTGTGTGTGTGTGTGTGTGTGAGTGTGTAGGAAAATGTATGGAATTATGTGCCTCTGTGACTTTTTTGCGGTACGATAGCTAGTCGTGGGAGGCACAATTGTAACAAAAAAAAATTAAGAGGTCGTATTAAGCGGATTAGTAGATTCACCAGCATAAAAAGTAATGAAGCGGTTAGGCTAAATAATTTAAATCCGTCATCTTCCATATGGCTGAGTGATCGAATCAAGCATTGACCAGTTGTAGTTTTTCAATGAGTGCGTCGGCCACCAGCTCTTTTTATGAGAGAGAGAGAGAAAAGAAAATTATGTTCCATTCATTAGCAAACAGGGACTCCAATAAAACGACCTTTGGTTGCTTTAGTCTTTTCAATCTCGGCTGTATTAATGATTATGCTAATGAGCAGATCTGTACAGATAGCCTAATGCATCTGATTCAAAAGCAGCATTAAACAGCGTAATGTGAGTTGTGTTTAACTCTTTTAACAAAACTCTATCTGAGGGCACATGTCAAATAAATGAATTCTTGAGCAGAGATGAATTTAAGCGATAGAAATAAATTAGGCTTATATGAAGACCCCTGGGTATGCAGGTATATAACTTGATAAGAGCAATTTATATTTTGCTCGAGGGCGTGAATTCAGATCTTTAATTGACTTTAAGATGAAGACATGTCCTATTTTATTTCTTGATGACGTCTAACGCCTAAATAATAGGGCTAAGAATTAAGTGTTTACATCTTCATGAAAGTCCGATTCCCCAGTGTAAGATGACCAACTTTTCAAAAGTTTGCAAATACGAGAAATAATCTGTTTGTGTTTTATTACGCATCGAATATAAATGCCGCTGGTTAGGGTTGTACTTGTTTAAAATTAGATAAGCATTAAAGAGGGCTTTAAAACTTAAATACATTTATAGGCTACTTTAAAAATTAAGTTCAGGATAACTAGATGCGTGGATGATTCCTGATCAGTTTATGGGTAACAATGTTAAAAGTAACTTCACCGAGCATTTGACTCTGTGTATTTTACATACATACACACACACACATA
>CAIGQZ010000276.1:2502755-2539568 GCA_903798205.1 Danio tinwini
TGAATTAATCTACATCCTGCACTGGAGAGGGAGAGGGAGAGGGAGAGGGAGAGAGAGAGAGAGAGAGAGAGAGAGAGAGAGAGAGAGAGAGAGAGAGAGAGGAGGACATGAGGAGGGAGAGAGAAAAGAAGCAAGGGAAGGGAAAACATGTGGAGGGGGAGGGGACAAAGCCCAAAAAAAAGGCTGAATAAATCCTAGCTAGCTCATTAGAGGGACAGTGAATATATCAAGTGTGTTGTTGTGTGCAGCAGGACAGCATTCTCTCCGCCACGGCACTCATCTCTCCCGTAACCATCTGCATCCACACTGCCTCCACCCGCTGTTCATTTTGGCCCACATTTACTCCTTTGCATGCGCCTGCATGTGTGGTTTCCTCCTGGTGTCTGCTCTACGGTGGACTTTTTTTTTTACTATTATTATTGTTATTAATTAGCTGTTAGATCTGTGGTGGATGAGATTGTCGGGGCAGTTATAAATAGACTCGAGTGCACCCTGGAGATGTCACTCACCCTCAGCCGAGACCCTCCCCCATTCCCATGGGGCCGAGCGGCAGCCTCCCACAAGCCCCGCTGCTCTTTTGTTCAATTACAGTTAATGCAATAGTTTGCTATTTTCTCCTTCTAATTATATTTTCAAGTGGGATTTGTTGTGCGTAAAAAACATCCTTTTACGTGTGGAGGCTCTGGGGTTCTCGGTCTCTAGGGTGCTGTACCATTCTTTTCCACAAAGCTCTGAATAAACAAGTTCCCTCCATTTTCTCTCTCTCTCTCTCTCTCTCTCTCTCTCTCTCTCTCTCTCTCTCTCTCTCTCTCTCTTGCTTTCTTTCTTTTACAAAGAGTTGTAGAAACTGGCAATTTCAGTTTTAACTGTTTGCTCCCTGGGCATGTGTTCTAGATTACCTCTTACAGCATACTTTTGGTATGCTGCAGAATACACCATCTTTTTTTTTGGCCATTTAAAAAAAATATATCTAGAGTTGCTGGCACTGCCTCATACGCTTTGAGTAGCCTTGTGTCAACTATATCAAAAACAGTTTTTGTGTTATTATTATTCTTCTTATTACTAACTTTTTAAAGAGAAATGAAGTGTAGGTTGTTTTCAATTATGTGGTTCTGGTGATGCGCAAAATGCAGATGGAAGGAAGCAAAAAACTGAATGGGAGACATTTTTGCAATTCATACCATATTTCAAAGGAGATATAAATAGAAAATAATCACATATGTTGGACAAGATTCTTATATCATGAAGAGGGCTTCTACTAAACTAAAGAGTTTTCCACTAAATTAAATAATATAGTTGCCTGTCATTGAGGCAGTAGATACTGTATCAGCTATTACATAAAAAAACTACTATAGTAAAAATACTACAGTGTTTGGAAGCATACTATAGATAATTACTTGGATTAAACTGTCGTAGTAATTATATTATTGCTGTGGTAAAACATTACTGTAGTAATACAATTATTCAATAGGCTTCAGTTTTGTTCACTTTAGTTATACACCATCAAAATACACCAGATTTTACACTAACGTTATTTATTACAGTTTATGAGTATACTATACTACAGTATTCTGTAGCATTCATTAACAAGTTGTACACATTATACACTTTACTACGTGGTTCAAAAACTATATTATAAATTAATATAATTTTCCCCTAAGCGGATATCTTTAGACATCACAAAATAACAGATGAAAGCATACAAAAGTGTGGACATATAGTCTACATTATATTATTTATTTATGTAAGGGGGAAGGGTACTGTAAAACGAATTTCCGCATTCAAAAAAAGTTTATACACATGGATAAATTGAAAAATGCTGCCTTTTCCTCTGTTTTTCAGCCAGTTTCTTGAACTTTCCCCCCTTTATGAGCAAAAACTTTTGGAAGTCAATAAAAGCTGTTCGACATTTCTTATTTTGGCCAATTTAAACTATTATAAACAATATAAAACACAAACATTTTGACATTCTGATAGCGATTCCTATGTAGAAGAATCTATTCCTGCCCTCCATCTGAATTCCATGCGTCATCAATGACATCAGGTGAAAACAACCTATTTATCTTGACATTTTTTTTACTCCAATAGCACTCTATTAATAAAATGAAATTACATTCATCTTTATTTCTATAGTGCTTTTACAATGTTGAGTCCAAGCAGCTAAACATAGAAGTTCTAGTAAACAGAAACTGCATCAGTCCAGTTTTCAGAGTTGAAGTTCAGTTTAGTTCAGTTCAGTGTGGTTTAATTATCACCGCTAAAAGTCCAAACACTGAAGAGCAAATCCAACCGAGCAAGCCAGTGGCGAGGAACAAATCTTCATTAATTGAATTGCATAGTAAGTACATAGTACTAAACCTGTAAGAGCAAGCCCTTTCGCTTCCAAAGTTGTACTTATTTGCTTAATTTATATTATACTGTCAGCTATTAGTAGGAATTAAGTATTATTAACCAGGATCAGCACAATGCTGCACATATTTATAACTGTGAATATTCACCACACAATCTGCACTTAAAGGGCACCTATTTGACCCCTTTTACAAAATGTAAGATAAGCATTTGGTGTCTCCAGAATGTGTCTGTAAAGTTTCAGTTTAAAATACAGATCAGATAATTTATTACAGCCTACAAAATATGTCCATTTTGGTGTCTGAATACAGTGTAGCCAGCCTGATCTCATGAGGAAACGTAAATATTTTACGTTTTGTCAGTTTAGTGGCTAATTTGTACGAATTTGTACGAGTTCAGTTGTACGAAAATGTAAGATTTTAAAAAGAAGGCGTGGCACCTAACCCCACCCCTAACTCTAACTGTCATTGGGTGATGAGCAAATTGTACTAATTTGTTCGAATTAGAACGTACAAATTCATACGAATTAGCCACTAAATCAAAAAGTTACGAATTGCCATGAGATTGTGTTGCTGTAGCTGTTTTTAGCATGTGGCTTTAAATGCAAATGAGCTGCTTCTCCCCACCCACCATAGAGACAGACATGGAAGAAGCTGAAATACAGCTCGTTAGTCAAAAATACCAAGTAGGAAGGCAACGATTATAGATTTTGTTTCTACGATTATAGTCTGAGGAATAATCACAGTTTCATTAATGCATTCATTAATTTCAAAACACTACTAAAAAATTCATCAATTTTAAAATCACATGGAAAAATCACATGAAAACTCCTTATATTTCAAAGTGTTATTCATTGCTGCTCAGTAACTAAATAATACAGCACAAAATAATAATAAAAAACAAACAATAGTCCATTTGTGTTTAAACTTAAAATTAAGTGAAAAAAGTGTTTGGCACTTAAAGAAAAGTAATAATTTTACACTGAAAACAAATGACAGAACAATAAATGAATACATATTAGCTAAGTATTTTCCTTTTAAAGAGAACAAATGTAGTCAAGGGCTGCTGAACTGCTGTCTGAAAGGCACTTTTAATTAACTGTATTATGAACCTGTTTGGTATTTTCATTTTGTATTTTTTTTCCCTCTCTGTGGAGTAGATATGTGTGTATTCCTTACAAAGCATTCTTTCAACTAGGTGCCTTGAAAGCGTGAGCGAGTCGTGCTACATGGACACCTCATACCCTTCACTCCCAATATGCGCACAAGAAAAGAAATAACGAACTTGCACAAAAGACGTGACATGTGAACGGCTCTTGGTTAATAGCCTCAGCCATAGTTAAACCAGTGTGCGTGTGTATTAGCCTTGGTGTACAAGCTTGGAACTTTAAACTAGCGCACAGTTGTTATAACTTTGTTTAGTTGCAGCAGTTTTTTGTAAAAGAGGGAGAGGGGGGAGCGAAACGACCTGAAGGGGTGCCAGGTCTGTCGGTGATTTGGGGGTGTTACACCTGAGGACCGGGGGAAAGAGTTGAATTTTCGGGTGGGAATTTTCTGGGAGAAATGACAAACCGGGAGGTGGGTCTGAAATACAGGACACTCCTGGAAAAAAAAAAAAAAAAAACTGTGTTGGCAGGTATGCTCCTACGTCACGTTGCAGTGGGCCTCAAAATCTTTGGGATTTGAGTCCTTTTTTAACTTGTTGTGTTTCTATCACTCCAATATGATTGTGGACACACTATACCTACACAAAGTTCTGTCCAAACAGCTTTCAAAAGTTGATTTTCATTATAGGTGCCCTTTAAAAACTGTGTTTTGTATTATTATTATTTTCTTGGCTCAGCATTGCCATCACTGATACTCGTCTTTTTTAGATCTTTTTAGAAAAGATGCCGCAGCCTTCATCTCATATTTTCCTCCCACACTAATGTTACTTTTGTGGAGGCACCCTGTGATAAGAGGCAACATCTGTTTTGTTCTATAGTACAAGTAGGCCCTGCATGGGGCTGAGTGTGTGCAGGCCCCGGCTCGCCATTGTTCCGTCCACTTCTCTTTATCCCCATGTCTGCTCCATTTGCCACATACCATCCGCCCAACAGCTGACACTTTCTCTCTATTATACACCTAAGCTTAATTGTCAATAGGATTTTGCTCCTTTTTTTTCCTCCTCCTCTTCCCAACTTCAAGGAGAATGCTCTTATTTGATTTCATTTTGATTCGCTGGGCAGTGACAAGTGAACAGGCACACACACACACACACACACACACACACACCTCCCTCACTCTGCAATATAAGAGAGGTGACTGACTGGCTCTTGTTAGAGATCTTAAAGTTAGCTAGTGCACGTGTGTGGACAAACAGACCCTTCTTAGCTGCTATTGCTAACGCTCCTTTTTATGTTTCTGGACTATGAATTTTCTGTCTCGAGTAATACAGCATTTTAAATGCCTAAAGTCTTATGTGTGTTAATTAAAATATTGTGGCATTTTTTTGATTGTGGTACCTACCTTCTGTTTTGCCTAATTGTTTTTTGTTTGCTCTGAAGAATGTGTCTAAGGAAGCTAGCAAATGTGTGGTGTCATTTAAATGCTCAGTGACATGCTTTTGGCCCATTGCTTTCATGAGCTGTGCTGACTGAATTGTCAAGTGGGGTTGTAGGCCTGGAGAGCGGATGAAACGTAACGAAATGAAGAACATCTGATAAAACCAGCTGCCTTTGTAACATGGGACTGTAGCGACTGCATGTTTGCCTGTGATCTGATGCCTGATTGTGTGCCTTACTCTCCCTCTCTCTCCCTTTTCCGCACAGACCTCATGGAACAGAGACCATGATGACACAGCTTCTACACGCTCTGGGGGCACACCAGGACCATCCAGCGGAGGACACACATCGCACAGCGGCGACAACAGCAGCGAACAAGGTAAGGATATCATCTGATGCATATGACAGCCATTGTCATTGGGACTGTAAATGACCTCATGTGATATATAGCTATTTACCAATTAAATAAATAAACATGAAATATTGATTTCAAAAGGGACTGCATGATGATAAGAGAAGCAAGCTGGGTTATGTAGAAAGTAGGGGTCGTTTTATAGGGATTTGTTGTATAGTTGGTACAGATTGAACTTGACCAATCAGAGTCAAGTAGTGCAGTGTAATAGGGACATTTCAATGGAAATGTCACTGTCTGACTATGCAGATGTGTCCAGCCCACTATCTGAACCCAAGGCTGTGTACAGAGAGAGTTAAAGCAGATGTTTAGGCCGCTTGGCCGGTGGTGTGGCGTAGGTCCATCAGCTGGTTGTGATAAGACTGCATTAATGAACCTTTCTCGGGGCCCATCTGGACAGGGTGTCTGAAGAAAACCGCTGGTGATGACAGTCTAACAAAAGAGATTTTACACTGATGGAACTTTATACGTTCTCTTATATTCCAGTCCAAGATTTTGGAATTTTCAAAGAGAAAAGATCTATGGTCAGAAAACACTATTTTTTGTGGGATTTCCCTCTCAAAGGGATGGAAGCTGATGAAAACCAACTTTACTCTCTTTGTCGTGTCAATGAAATTCAAACTGCAAACAGAGTCCTTAGCTGATTGGCCATTTGTGTGGTTTAGCCAATGAGAATTAGTGTAGGAAGTGCCGAATGGAGGAGGGTTTCAAACAAACTGTAGGCAAAAAGCAACTTCATTTATTATTGAAAGGGATGTCAAGGCAGCAGTTTGAGGGCTGCACAGCCAGCAGGCAAAGCAGGATGAGAGCAGAAAGAACCACATTATGTTCCAGATGACTGAGCAACGATTTATATACCAGTGCCGAGTTTTCGCCCTCCACAGCGAGGGAGAGCAATAAGAGAGAGGCCAGCCCAGCCGAGTCGGTCAGATGGCTGATGACTAATGGTCCGGTTGCTCGCCACACTCTGATTGGATGCCTTAATGAGCACATTTTGTGCAGAGTTTGGGCTCCTGCTTGCGGTGACCTTTGCTCTTTATTGACCAAAGTGACACGTCATTTTTCACATACTTCCAATTATCGCCAGGCTTTTAATGTCCACCCCCCACTTCCTCCCCTCGTGTTCCCTCACCCCAGTGTTTTGGATGAGTGTTTGTTGTGTCGTCCGTTAGCTCCATGAAAGGCTGAGCTATGAACCTAGATGTATGCTGAGGTTGTGCAGCATGAACAAAGAACTCAAGCCCTTCAGAACTCCCCAGTCTTATTTACACCAGTGGAGGTTTAGTACAAGTTTTATGTTAATGTGGGTTAACTGCTGATTGTGTAAAGCAGTGCTGCTAACCGCATTAGCATGTTCTGTAAGGAATGACTTCATAATCCCAGTAAGACCATTATGCTGCTGTTGGCAAAGAAACTAATGTCCCCAACTGGTCGCGTCTCTTCACAGACTTCCCTCTGTGTTTGTTTCCATATGTTTACACTTGCTATCTATTTTATAAATCTGTACCACCTCTATGATTCGCGAAATGAGAATGGCTTCTATGCAGCAGCAGCAACATTATAACACACAGCCATAATCCTTCAAACTGCACAGGAACTTTGTATCCGCACGCATAACATGGTACATCTGTTACCCATCAATGTAGAGATTGGCACCATAGCTGATGGTTCTAGTGGTTGCCATCCACACCATGTTTTCCATACCGCACCTAAATAGCATCTCAGTACGACTGAGGACAGCATTTTTCTTGTTCATCATTCTGTGCTCTTCAAAGTGTAGTTTCCCCCTTAAGGGGGAAGGATAAAGGACGCTCCTCCCTCACTGCAATCGAAGAAACTTTCTTAGCGGAGTCCAGCAGAGACTCAGCCTGGCCCATCTCTAATTAGATCCCGTTTATTAGTGTAGTAGTGCGTGCGTATGCACCCGCCTTTGCTTAAAAGCCGCCGTCTTAAGGGACATCTTCTGGTATTGTATCTCGAAGCCATTTTTTCTGAGCATCCACTCTCAGCTGGTAAAAAGAAAACAAATCATATTATTAATATTATGGACTGCTGTATGTATTGTTCAGTTTAGACTCTTGGCAAGACCAGCGCCCACCCAGATTAAACAAGACACCCTTGGGCTGCAGTGAGAAGGAAGGCGTTATGAACCCCTACCAAAAAAGGGGCAGAGCACGTAGAAAATGACACGCTCTCACATATACAGAGATCATGCTGAGTGTTTTGAAAGGCTTTGGGTTTCCTCTGCCTCATCAAAGGGTCTGGAAACAAGGTGATGACTACAGGAGTTAGATATGTATCAGCAATTACCAGGACCCATTTGCGAAAGGCCCCATGTGTGCCAAGTCAAATAGTTCCTGTGAGGCTCTTGTTATTGTCTGCATAAATTTACATGCAGAGCCATGGATTCCAAAACTGTACTGCAGTAAGACAGTGAGAGCGCAAATGAACTCAAAGTGGGTTAAGAAGTTTATTTACTTCGACCGAACTCAACTGGAATGACTATTGACAAATGTAACCATTCAGCTGTGGTGTAAACAGGTCAATGTACAGTACAATAAAATCCCTCGGAAACTGCCTAAGATGTTTGACAAATTTGCAACTGTTCTGCTATGAACAGACTTATTTGTTGGTGTTACTTGTGTCAAGAAAAGCTGGAGCTGAACTTGAAGCCTAAAACTAATCGTTATTTTGTTTGATTGATTGTGGTGAGTGCTGTTGTCATCATTGACTTAATGGTCAGTTTGCACAGGCCTGTGTGAAGGTCAGTCTGAGCAAAAGCTCTCATTGGCTCTTGGCCACCATCTTTGCTCTGCAATTGGCTGATATCTGAGACTGACCAGCAGACATGGCATTTGAAAGGATGCCAGCGAACCTCTGAGGTTGGATCCTCCTACAAAGCCCCCGCCTACATGTTTGTCAAAGTCACCCGTTAATTGCAACGATTGTCCAGCAGACTGGAAGAACCCAGCCCCTTTCTCCCTCTCTCTCTCTTTTTTTTGTCTCTGAGTGCCGCCTGCATGCCTTTGCATTTCTCATAAGCTATTTTCAGCGCTCTCCTCAATTGCTGAGTGCACTACAATGCTGATCACTTTCTTTTTTGATTTTACAGCAGGGTCCTGGCTTTGTTTAGCTCAGTCACTTTGAGCTGTCTAGATGCCCACACTCTTTGACTTTGTTTTTTTTTTTTCCTTTTCTTTTAATCGTGCCACTGTGTGCGAGTGTTGTGCTTCAAAGAGCAATGGGAGCTCTATGTTGTCATTCAGGTGTAGTCAGTCAGCGGTTGTTCCTGCCTTGCTAGATTCTCCTCTGTGCATGCAAAAGTGCTGCACACAGGAGGGGGAGGCTGAACGCTTTCTGCGCTCGCTGTGTATCAGTAGCAGCACGTTGGTGGAGTAATCTGGTTAAATCAGAGGCATAATGGCTGATAAAAGGTGTGCGGTTTTTATAGTGCAGGGATCTAAGACCGGCACCGGGCGGCCCGAGCAGCCCCTGCTGTTTTCCTCTCTCATTCACATCACATCACACATCACATCATACACACCCACAGAAAGAGCAGAGAAGAAAGCCAGCGCATTGAGAATGCAAGGGATCACAGGAAGGAGAGCAATGTGCCAATTCCAGTAAGGGCAGGTAAGTGTTTGGGAATGCACATGCTTGACAGAAAGTGCAAAATCAAAGAACGTTCTTTTATTTCACACAACATATTCTCTCTGACAAGTTCCTCTGTATGATGCTACCATGAATATCACATTGTGATGGCAAATGGCTAAACTTAGCATTTATGACAAAGGCATAGAGATGCCAGCCAATGTCAGTAGGGAGGCTGACGGAGCTGTGTTATTTACACATTTTATTAGGTTACCTAGGGTGAAGGATACAGCTTGGGGAACCTAGGGGAATCTGAACCACTGGTGTATTTATGACCTCACTGAATCTCAGTAGCGATGGCAAAGCTAACAATCTACCACTTCTTTCTCCAAAAATGATCAGTGCCAATGACTTTATGACCTCACTCCTGATAAGACTGTGTGCACACACAGCAATCACGTGGTGCAAAAAGGGGAAATGCCACTGGTTCCCACACCAAGGGGTAGTTTGCTTTTGGGATTAGGCTGATGTCCTGTGTCATGTGGGAAAAAGGAGAGTGAAAAGTGAGAAAGTGCAAGCAAACAAGCTGCCCCCCTCTTTTCCCCATATATCAGCTGTTTCTTCTGCTTTCCTAATCATTGCCTTTAACTAGCTTTCATAGCCTGATTGAGCACCTTGTCTCTGGGCAGATAATACTCATAAAGCTGGTATGATAAAGTGTCACTGTTGTGTTTGCTCTTCTGTTTGCTCTGGGATTTAACTACTGCTGAAGTACTTCTCTTCTCCCCTGACCCATGACCATGTGAACTCTGGGAGATGACATCTTCCTTATCCTCTCTAATGTTTTCATTCTTTGGTAATTCTGGAAAATCCTTTTCACAAGGTATCCTCACAAAGTTGATGCTTTGTATATTTTTGTGCCTCTAGTGGCATTAAACAGAATTACAGCAACCTTACACTACTTCAACTGATGGCTTGAAGCAGGAGTACTGAAAGACGAGTAGAGTGTTTGATATGTATTTGAAAGCCATCATTATTTTTGCAATTCTCCTTTGTAACCGTTAGTGTTAGTGCAGAAACTGCACATTTCACCTTTAAGGATGTTTAGCCCCAAGGAGAAGGAGTTTCGGGTTGGAGTCATTTGCTACAGTATGTGATGCTCAGTTTAAGTAGGGAGCAGATGTTAAATTTAGATCAAATGCTATAATTGTGGTGTGTTAATGATGTAGACACTTTGCATCTGTCTCCATGTGTACAGGAAGCGCTTCTAAACCAATAATTTTTTTCTTGCCAAAACCAGATTTTTGGTGTTTTCTAAATATTCCCTTCACAGCCACTCACTGTCATCATCGCTCATCTGCTTGTACATTCTGAAAACTCTGAATTCTTTCATCTCTTTTCTAATGTTCTGGCTAGCAACGTTTCTATGAGATCAGGCCAATTGTAGAACTACTGGAATACAGAATACCAATAATTAATTACAGAACTTCATAATGGACAGTAGGAAAGTGCCACTTCATTCATAGTTGATCCCTTAGATGCAGCATAACTGTTTGTTTCACAATTTATGATGCTTTTCCTAATATGCTCCTGATGGCTGGGAAACCCCTTGGCTTCATTTGAAAAATTCCCACGCTATTCTCCATCATCTGATCTGTGCTGTAGAGGTTCATGTGAATTTGACAAATCAATGCAGCTTATCACTGATGTGTCACAATGCATTATGTCTTCTGTAGAAGACCTGAGTGAACATTACTCTGCTTAGTCTGGGAAGATCTCTGCGAATCCACCAGGCATTTATCAGATACACCGTATGCAAGTTTTCAGGAAAAAGCTGATATCACCCAAGGAGATATGCTATCAACACTTGGCTCGTATGATATAAAGAGGGCAGGAAGGCCAAGGCAGGGAGGCAAAGAGGAAGGGAGATGGAGGGGGATGTTGGGAAGGGAGTTTGTGGAACAGTGAGTGACAGTAAACAAACAGGCTTTAACTCTTTGTTCATTAATCAGATGCTCTTGTGTGGCTGTCACATGCACTCTCTTTAGTTTATTTAGGCCCCTAATAAAGAGATTAGTAATCTCTTTTTGGGGTTATCCTCTGCCAAAAAGACCTCTCTTGTTGACAATTCTTTTTTACATCATCCCCACTGACCTGTAGGACCTCTACTAGTTATGAGTGCCCGATAAATTGTTTCCAAATAAAATTATATTAAAAATACAAATCTTTCTGCAGCCATTGCAGGAAAAAAAACATTATCCCAGCAGGATAATCCTCCTGTGATCTGTAGGGATGTACATTCTTTCTCTAAGCAGGAGGCCAGTCTTTTTATTAGCGGTATCACAGTGGGTTTGAGTCCAGCTTAAAGCCACAAACAGTATTGTGCTAATTTTAGCCTCTAAAGAGGATGAGGATGAGTAGCCTGCTGCTAGTTTGCCATATGCTGCCCTACCGATAATACTGTATGAGGAATATTTTCCTGCAGATAGTCACCAGGACTGTGCGTGTGAGGTCCTGGGACTGTTACAAAGATATGTGAATTGCCCAGGAGAGAAATGACAGGGAGATGCTTTGTATTACGTCCAGGTATCAGGTCATCTTTCCCTGTACATTTATTGACATTTTCTATAGCTTTTTAGTATAACCACCTTGACAAATAATGATGAATATTTTACCACTTAACCCCAAATAATTTAATTTGGATGCATCAGAACTGGCACCATAAAAGCGGATAATTCATGAGGCCCAACAAAGAAAAAAGGAATCTACCAGGCCTGTTTGGAGACACCCCAGCAAGCCAATTTCTTGTGAGCAAACACCACCAAAGCTCCATATTTGGGGAATTTGGCTTCCCTTGCACTGTGTGCTAAAGCTATTTGACCTTTGTATTTGTCACAAGAGACTTCTCACAGAGAGGGATTATTTGCTGGGTTGCTGCAGTTTTGGAGTGGCAGTGGACGAAGGTGTGTGCAGATGGAGGCCGGTGCAAAAAGCACCAGGGGGAGGGCTGTGTTAACAACAGGCCGAAAGCTTGACCCAGGACTGACCCTTACTAAACAATCCTCTCCCAGAGCCCAGCCCTGGTCCTTTGACATGGATACCTGCTGAAGGGATTTAGAGGGGAAGATAAAGACCTCCTCAAGCATTTTTTTTTAAAGATTTAAGGAGTGAAAGAGAGATAACAAACAAAGTGTGTATGCTTTTAGAGGGTGTGTATGTATATGGAGAGAGGGTGTGTTTGCTTTACTGTGTGCTTGAGTGAGAGTGACTGCTTGTGTGTGTGTGTGTGTGTGTGTGTATGCATGTGTGGGCAAGAGGTAACCCGATCACCAGCCATGCCCTAGGAGCCCAAACTAGTCAAAGAATGGCAGGAACCAGAAAGTTTACCAGGTCGATAATCTAAAAAAAATCTGCAAAGTTCCCCAGAGCCGCCCCTGCTCTTTTTGAATATATGTGTAAGTGTGTGTTTGTTGTCTCAATAGAGGACTGCACAGCCGAGCTGTAATGGTATCACCCACGTCCAGCCGCCCCTACTCTATTGCTGTCAGGAAGCAGACGTTCAGTCCAGCTCAGTTTCCGTCACTTCCAGCCTTAAGCCTTATCTCCCTAGTTCACCCCAAGCTGATAGAACTACAATTCCCCCACATTTCCCTATGCTCCACTTCCTGTGGCATGTCTGACAGGGGTGAAATTGAGTTCTTCGTTGGACAGCAGTAAGTACAGGCGTAATGGATATGACAGTTTGAGTGAAGAACAGTTTAGCAAAGATGAAAATGACCACTGGTGTGGACTTTAAGCTTTTTCTATGCGTTTATCCTTATTATTTAAAAGTGCTCAAGATTTGGCTGGTTTGCAGTTTTTGTTTTAATTAATTGTAATTTAAAAGTGTAAATCAGTGTCACTGCTATAGGATAATGAACAAAACTAAAAAGTGATATTCTTAAACAAATTCTAAATGGGTGGATGTACAGACAGATAGATAGCAAAATAATTCAATTGTATAAAAAAATGCTGTGTGACTATGAGCAAAGGTGAAGCAGGTTGTGTAAGTTTGGCAAACAACCAAAGCAGATTGAATTAAAATAAATGAGTGTTAGCTGTTAGATTTCTTCAGTTGTTAAACCCTCCTTGCATTAAATGGAGGTCTTTGTTAAACTACTGTATGTGTAGACATAATGGATCCACTAATCTGATAGAAGAGCAGCCTATCAAAGATATAAAAAAATCTATTGATGTAACAGTTCATTCCTTAGTTGACTTGCTTTTTTCCCTTTCTGTTCCATAATAACAGTGCTGCCCTTCTCTTTATAAGCAGTGCTCATTGTGAGTAATTCTGCCATACAATTCACTCTCCATGTTAACTACATTTAACAAATTCAGGGGAAGCCAAGCAAGCTATTATTAGAAGTGAAATACCCTCATATTATCTAACTGTACTACAGCCCAATGGATGGCGATACGCTGTAGTTGGGGAAAATCCCTGTGCATTAGAGCACTTATCTCAGCCTGTGTCATTTAGATAGCTGCCATGTGGAAAATTATCTGCCAGAAGCCAATAATGAAGTCTGCCGCAGTTAACCACACATCTCTGGTTCCAGTTCACTCATTACCAAAATATACCAAAAAAAGGAACAATGCAAAACCATTGTCTACAGGTCCTTATCTGTTACATAAAATAAATTAAATGTAAGGAATTAAATGTAAGGAATTATTATTATTATTATTATTATTATTATTGTTGTTGTTGTTGTTGTTGTTATTGTTAAACCTGTGAATGTGTGGTAAACTTAAATGCAGTTTTTTTGTTCTTTGTTTGCAATGTGTTATAATCAAGTATCAACACAATGTGAATAGGAGAGTTATTATGAAGCATAGACAGAATTGTACTAATGTTAGTGTTCTTTAAAAAAAATATTTATGCTTTAAATTAGACTGAAAAGTTTAGGGAAGGACAGCCGTATTAAGGCCAATTTACACAATCACCAGATTACAGTATGTCAAGAAATTCCATGACCAGCATGGACTAATTCTGTGTTTTTATTTGTTGAAAAAAAGCTTCAACATACACCAACAGATCTGTTAGAACCTGATGATGTTGTTGCTTATTCATGCAATGTGAATTGGCCTTAATACAATGCAGATCTGATTTCGAAATTGACATGTTTATTATGTGTGAATGTTAAATTTGAAATTTTAATAATGTGTTTACAGTGCACTTTACATTCATTTGAAGGCATCATGCTAATGTTTTATTGTTTTGTTTACTTATAACTATGAATAGATCTACTAATCACTGTGGTACCATCTGGCATGAAGTACTGTGACATTTACTGTTATTGTTAGAAACTACAGAAATGTTGTTACCATAACACCATGGCTCAATCTTAATTACATTTTTTTACCCCTACCCCTTGGCCCTTGAAACAAAGTGTGAAACGGATGGGTTTAAAATTTTACCCCTAAGAAATGTGACAACGCTACAGCACATGCACACGTCATCATATGTCATCTCTTGATTCATATGATATTGAAGATTGCGAGTTCCATTATTATTTTGATATTTATCTTTAGGATATCGCTAAAAGCAATGGTATCATCTTATCATAACGATATAACGTGGCAATAAGCTCATAACTGTACTGTGCATTTACACCGTGGCTATATTCATTTAAACACACAAAAACAACATTAACATTAAAAGTATGTTGTGGGACTGCTATACAAGATTTATTATTCTGGATTATAGATAGCGAAATTTAGCGAGGTTTTTTTTTTTTTAAAGCATGACAGTAAAACACGAATGCTGTTATGAGTGTATTAAAACAATATGCTTGTTTGTTGTAAAAGTTTGTACTAATCACAAAAAATATTAATTTGGTCATCTCCTTGCAGCCTTGCTGCCATTGTAGTACCATTGTAGATGATGTATTCTCGAAAAATTTCGTACCCTGTGTTTTTGAGTGTGGTCCTGGAAAACCTCAGTTTCAAGCAATATCTAGGCCAGTGGTGGGCAAACTCGGTCCTGGAGGGCCGGTGTCCTGCACAGTTTAGCTCCAACTTTGATCAAACACACTTGCTTATAGATTTCTAGTAATCTTGAAGACACTGATTAGCATGTTCAGGTGCTTTTGATCAAGGCCTTCCCCTTAGCTCTGCGTCTTCAAGTTAAAGAGAATTGGGACACCCCTACCCCTTCATGTGAACACACAAATTGCGGGGTAAGAGAAAGGTCTAAAGTGCATGCGTATGCACCGGCGCAGCCCACGCGTGGTTGCATAGCCCTCGCTGTGGCCGTCGCCAATGCTGTCGCGCACCTCTCAAAAAATGTAACTACACATCGCAATAATGCATAGCGCAAACTCTTTGATTGGTTGGATTGGTAGCGCTGACAAGTGTGGGCGGTACAGAGAGACGCACGAACCCATTGGAGCGAGTGTTTACAAGTGTCGAGTCCCTTAAAGGAGGTCCAGATGGAAAGTTTTGTTTTGGGTTTACCTTATGATTAAAATTGTTGGACGTGCGCCAGTTCCTGCCTCAAAATGAGCGAGTTTGAGCTACTTCTACATTAAGGTAGTGTTCAGAAAAAACAAAACACCTGCGAAGAAACACGACACAGAGGAATATAACCTCACTGTCAGCTAGCGTTTTAGAAGTGTTATTGCAGAGCAACACAAGCAGCGTGCAGAAGTATAAATGCACAACAATGCGCTTGGCATGTGCCGTGGGTCAAGCTGATCACTCGACGCAGATGTATAAACCAGGCTTTAGGGGTAGAATTGGGACTGGGCCTATATAACATATATAATAAAACAGTGTTATGCTATGTGACACTGAATTTCATATTTCGTAGTCAGAAGGATGGGTGTCATGACTTTATTTGGCTGTGTCTGAATTGTTTTAAATTCACCTAGAGTATATGATGAGGGGTTTAAAAGCGTTCAGATGAGTTGAATTCTGGGCAGACTGCTGCAGTAGTGCTGTTGTTGTGAGCCAGCAAAGGCTCTTAGCTTTTGTTGCGAGCCATGTTCCTTTTTTTAAAAAACACTTTCCTCTCAGCCATCCGGTCTGCCTGGATATCGAACAAAGCTGGCCCTGGAGAAGGTGTCAAAAGCTGTCTGAGAGAGAGAGAGAGAGAGAGAGAGAGAGAGAGAAAGAGAGAGCGAGAGAGGGAGAATAGAGTATGTATACTCTTTGTGAGTGAGTGTGTGTGCTGCCTCGGTGGAATCAGAGGACTCTTAAAGTGTTCCTGTTTGAACCTCACCAGCCTGCCTTTTCTGCCCGCCTTATATCTTCAGATTAAAAAAAAATTACAAAGGAGAAAAATCAATAGTTACACAGTAAAAGTGCTCGACATGAAAGGGTAAACTCAGGGCCCTACACTTTCATTTGACCGTTTTCCCCCCTCGACACACAGACTAGAGGAAGAATGAAAAGAGGAGGAGGGGAGGGAAGGGGAGAGAGTGAGAGAGACCTCAGTTTAATGCTGTGTTTGTGCCCCTGGGCCTTAGTACGCTTTCCAACGTGTCGGGGGCTTCAGTGGAAGTGACCCCTACACAGACACGAACGAAAGAGAGCCGTAACATTTGCAATGACATTTTTGCTATCACCTGTGGGTATGTCAGTGGCCTGATCCCGGAGACCTGGGAATATGCATGAGGAGCTCTCAGCTAGAACTCACATGGGTGACTCAGTTTAATTAGAGGCATTATAGCACTGAATATGAGCCACATTATGCACTTATTACTCTCTCCGTTTGCCCCGCTGCGAGGGGATGACAGAGACGCACAAGGTACGGCTGAAAGACTTGTAATTACGCTCTTTTCCCCAAATTATGAATTACAGATCTGTCACTGTCATCATACGCGTAAAGAAAGGGGAAGAAAACACTGTCATTATTTAGGATGCCTGCAGTTATTTAAAACCATCATTATTTACTGTCATTATTTAAAACGAATCCCAGGTAATTATGGATTGGAATTATGACTCTCCCAGATTAGTGTTTAGAGTGCTATTTTTTTCTTTCATAATCACAAATTCTGAACAAAAAACTTAGTGTTTAACTTAGTCAGAGCACAGATGCTCAAACATGCAAGGGTTTGCATACAAATATCACGAGACACAAGCGATCAAATCTCAGAGTCAACATAACTGCAAATCCGCCACATTGTCGCCATGTCGCATCTCATTAAACCCTCTGCTTTCCTTTATATTTATCCTTCCAATTCAGAAACTAGAAGAGCTAAGGACATTTTTTGAGAAAGGCAAGTGATTGCAGTCAGCAGACCGCTACTAATGTTTGTATGTATTTTAGGAACAGAAAATGTATGGTGGGGCAAGTGTGCACGGAAAGCTCTCTGCTAATCTGAGTGTCTCTTGTTGAGAATCATACCGCAGGAATTCCTGCATGTTCTGAATATTTTTGAGGTGGGAGGCGCTTGTGACCCATGCAGAGGGAACCCCCGCTGCCTGGTCCATTCTAACCATGTGAATGGCCTGAATACAATGAACCCAGCTTTATCTTTTTCTTCCCCGACCCTCCCCATTCGCCCACTCTCTTTATATGCGACTCTGTTTATGTGAGAGTGTGTGTGTGTGTGTGTGTGTGTGTTCGAACGAAGAGTGTGTGAACATGTGTGAATGTGTGCATAGTGAAAAGAAGGCGGATGGCAGGCCCTGAAGGCTGAGCCTCTGCAGGACTAGGAGAGCTGTAGTACAGTCATATGAGAGTATGTTTGAATGCTAAGGGAGAGTGAGAGAGCAGCACAGGTCACCTGACTCTCTCTGCAGGGAGAGGCCAGGGGTGCTCTTCGAAATCATCCATGGACCAAATGTGGTGTAAAGCAAAAGCCAATCTGTTTCCACAGCTTGGTCCCATCCATCCGACCATGGCCAATAAAATTTAGTCAAAACACTTAAAATTGGCCAAGAAGCTGTACTCCATGAGCTTCGATGGCCTGGCTTAATAACTGCTGAAAATATGAATATTGGATTTTAAAAAGAAGCATTTGCTGTGTATAGATGCTGCCATGCCCGTTGGCATTCTTACAATTGCTAAATGCTCTGTCCACCATAGCTTGGACAAACAGGTGTCCGATCCCCCAAATAAACATCCATGACATGGAAATGTGCTTGACGGATTAGAAGTGTCATTCTGCTAATTTGTAAAGCAGCAGAAAAATGGCTGACACTTCGATGTAGTGTACTCATAAGTAAAGAGGAACAGGTAGTGCCCTTTTGAGTAATCAGATCATAACAGATTAGCCTACATCTTTCTGATAATGTCAGAAAGCGCCTTGAGTATGTAAGAGAGAGAGTGGTGAAGGCAGAGATGGAGAGAGAGAGATGGCTAGAGAGATCGGGAGACAGGTATCAAGATGGAGCGGATGAGCCAATCGGAAGAGTTGGCTGACAAAGGCTCGTTGGGAAGCTAACCTGATTTTAGCAGCAGCCAGGCAGCTAGAGCGTCACAGGCTGATCTCATGCGTGAATGTGTGTGCGCGTACGAGGGGGTCATAAAAAATTCTCTCCCTGGTTAGCCGCGGGGCATCCTCCTCAGCCTCTGGCCTGCTCCAGTCACTGGCCTGCTCTCTAATTGCTGCATAGACTCCACCACACATGGTCAGATGAGATGACATTTTCCTCTCTGTCAGTGGCGAACCGGACCGTGTGTCCCCCCTCCCTGCAGTAGTTGCTAAGACGCTGTCATAACCCATTAGCAGTTGGCCAAAGTTCGCCCGTGGCATTTCCTCATGGCATCAGCGAAAAGGCGCATAAATCTGCCAGTGGAGCCTGCTGCTGGACTAATGAGGCTGTGAGCTTGTTTATGGACTAGCATCATTTTTATGATTATTTCCACCTTTTCAGTCTTGCCGCCATCATTCGTCTTTATTTGGCACGGGAAGAGTGTGGAAGCTGTTGTGGGCTGACATTTTGACACAAAAGTGTCGTATAGACACTGCCATATGCCTGTACTGACACACCAATGGTAAAATAGATTAGACCTAGTCGAATAAGGTGGATCGCTATCAAAGATGGAAATACCAATAAAATTGACAGTGATAAGCACATACCTATTTTCTGACATGCTGAAATAGGTGTCCTGAGAAAAGGCGTGTTTATGACAGCAATAGATACTGTAAAAAGTCAAGGGAAAGACACCTTTTTAACCAATCATAAGTGCCCAATTCTTGGGTTTTGGTTTTAGTTGAAATTAGCAACTTTGCAGAAGTTGGAAAAGTGGCAAAGATAATCTAAAACACACACACACACACACACAATATTAGCAACAGGCAGACATTTTGGTGGGAACTTGCTCTGTAGACACTTCCATGTGCTTGCACTGACACTGCAAAGCTAAAAAAAGCATTGAAAGTAGTTCCAGACTTGACTAGGTTAAGTCAGTATCAAATTGCGTCAAAATGGAAATCCCAATAAAATTGACAGCTTTTCTTTCCCTCCCCCTCATTTGCCTTGAAGGTCTAAGTCTTTAGAGGTCAGTTTTTAGGCAATAATATTGGGGAATGGAGGTTAAACAGTTCAAAATGGCCAGAAGAGGCGGAAGACAAAAGCTCAAGAGAGCACACACGCAACAGAGTTACCTCAGACATCACTCAAACACCCTTGCCCTCCTTCACTCTTTCGTTGTACCCCCCTTCCTTCTTCCTCCGTCTGACCTGATATCCAGTGTTTGCTTCTGTTTTGCTAAGTCGCATGGGACAAGCCCTGGGTTTATTATTTTAGGCTTTGCTGAACACGAACTAGTCTTTACACCGGATTTGGAGCATTTGCTTCTAATGAAAATGGTGTCTTAGATTACAAACCAGCGGTGCCACTGCCTTCCCAGATGGGAGCTGGGAAGTTCTATTTGCCTAAAAACAGTCGGAAGACAAACTGCTCTCTAAGCCAGGGCTGTTTTTGGCATCAGTTAATGATGTAATCGAAACTGGTCTTATAGTTATTTTGTACTCCCTCCATTTGCCTGTGTATGTTGCAGTGGGTGATTCGCTATGGTCAGTTTCTTAGTAAGTGACTGACTGAGGGAAAGTGCCCTTGTGTAAAAGGCAAAGCCATTGTATCTACATAAGTCTTCACTTAAAAAGTCTCAGCCTTTTCTGGGGCTTCTCTCCTAGGCGGAGAGGGCTGGCGGAGTGTTTTATATGGAATGTAGAAAGCCTTCGCTCTCCTAATGGCGTATATAATTCAGGTGCCCGCAAGGCATGCTTTCAGGAATTCTTTTGCCTGAGGTAATGGGGAGCAAAGACTCTTTTAGACCCTTGATTATTCTATTGATGCATGGAGCTGGGAAAAAAATTATCTCCAACCGGATTACTGCAGACATTTCCATTAATTATCAATGATACAGGTGCCTTATGTCCCTGACTGAAAGCTACAGCTAGAGAAAGAGTTAACCCACCATAATCTCTCTGTACGCATAGCGCTGGGGCTTTTGGAAGTGCTTTATACGTAATCAATAAGTTACTCTCTCGGTTCCTGTGCCTCCGCTATGGAAAGACCTTTGCAATGTGTGGTTGTTTGCCTCGCTCGTGTTTCTTTTATGGTTTATTATCAGAATTGTGAGTTCATAATAACAATTATTAGACGTCTTCTTAGAGGCATGTTTGGGCTCTCATTGAGGGAGAATATGTACTATAATTGGGGATCTGAATAAAATCATCATACATAAGCAAACAGGCGATGTGAAGCTGAAAAGGCGACGTAAGCCATCTCCTCTGCTCTGGTATGTTCAGCTGCCCATTATAAAGTCTTATCGAGCACCCACAGGTTGCTGCAAGCACCCATGCAGCATTGTTATTAAAATGCAGCTCTTTGAAAAGCTGCTGCCGTTTTGTGCGGCAGCCATATTCACTTCCCCCCCCCCCCCTTCCCCCCTTTTCATAGTGTGTAACTGCTCCACCTGAGGTAAAAAGACACCGGGCGCGCTTCAATCAATATTTCCCTGGGATAATGAAGACTAAATCTCTCTGTCATTCTCAATTCTTTGGTGACTCGCTGTGTTGGAAGGCAGGGGGGAAATGCAACCTTACAAGTCCATTGTGCTCTCTCTCTCTCTTTCTCTCTGAGATTTGTGTGGGGTAAGAAATGGGGGTTATTTATAAAAGTATTAAAAATGAATGCATTGAGATGTGGCGCTTCAAAGTGATATTGATGCACTGTTGTTGCCACAGCTATATCATTCACTGAAGCTAAGCAGGGCTGAGCCTGGTCAGTACCTGGATGGGAGACCACATGGAAAAACTAGGTTGCTGTTGGAAGTGGTGTTAGTGTGGCCAGCAGGGACTGCTCAACCTGCAGTCTGCGTGAGTCCTAAGTATAGTATAGGGGACCCCATACTGTCAGTGGGTGCTGTTTTTCAGATGAGACGTTTAACCTGACTCTGTGGTCATTAAAAATCCCATGGCACTACTCGTAAAGAGTAGCGATGTAACCCTAGTGTCCTGGCCAAATTCCCTCCATTGACCCTTACCCATCATGGCCTCCCAATTATCCCCATCCACTGAATTGGCTCTATCTCTGTCTTTCCACTCCCCCTATGCCTAGTGTTTTGTTTAAAAGCAGAGCCTGTTTAGGTGTTTCTATTAGTGACCAGGTGGTTTTGCTGTACACTTTGACAGGTGATGGTCTGGACAACAGTGTGGCATCACCCAGCACAGGAGATGATGATGACCCTGACAAGGAGAAGAAGAGAAACAAAAAACGTGGAATCTTTCCTAAAGTGGCAACAAACATTATGAGGGCATGGCTCTTCCAGCACTTGACGGTGAGTCCAGTAATATGATCTTTCCTCTTTCTTTTGCCTCTCTTTGAGTATTCTTTAGCCAGTATTGCATGCTGCACTTCAAATGCCTTGAAGTGGTCAACGCACATGCTTTCTTACACACACACACACACACACACATTCACTTTATCTTGCCTAGCCTTAACCAAACGCTTTCAGTTTTTAGCCAAGAAAATAAAACAGCCTGAAGCCAAAGATATGAAAGATTTTTTAGAGTTGCTTGTAGAACATGTGTAGGAACTACCCATACAGTGCATGTTGGAGTTTATCTATAGTAGCAATTACTAGAGATGTGGATTATAGTGCATAAACACTGTACAAGCCAAGGTTTTGATTGTACATGTGTATCGAAATGAAGACTAAAAGTATGTTAACATAAACCAAGTGTAAAATTCTAAATATTTTTGGGTCATTGCACATCTAGGTTACAGGTTAGCTGGTGTTTTGGGGGCTGGTGGTTAGTTCTCTTGCTGTGGCTGTCCACACCTGCCATAGAGAAGAAGTGATAGAGCATCACAGGCCATTGATGTGGTTGGCTCTTCCTCCTGCTTTGATGGATTTCACTTCCTCTATTTCATTTACCACAAAGTAATCGGAGTGCTGTCAAGACACCACTTATCTCCATATATCTACCCTTCTCCCAGGCTTAACACACCTCTGCCAGTCTCTCTCTCTCTCACTCATACACACACATGCACAACTCATAATGATAATGTCTCTTAATTAAAGACAGTGAAATGTTCATGTAGGCCTATTTTCAATAAACATATTACTTAAGCCTTAACTCATTTGGTGTTTCGCTTTATGACTGAAGTAGCTATTATGGCCTAGCAATCATGTATTTTCAGGTGTTGATAGCAAATGTGTTTTTAACCATACTGGAGTCAAAAGGGAGTCCATTTGATCAGTGCCAAAAGCCTCCACATGCTCACCCCCCTCACCCCCCACCCCGCCCCCCATTGCTACATCTGTGGCCCAGAAACTATGCCTGAGCCCCCAAGAACATCACCTGCCCCAAGCACACACACACACACACACACACACACACACACTCTCACACACTCCACCCCCATCCACTACCACCTTTAGCGGCCCCAGGAGAAAGGTGTGTGAAAAGAAAGCCATTTGCCAGTTCACACAGACACACACACATACATACACATAGACAAAAGTCTAGAATGCCCAGAAGAACACAGAATGATGGAAGTTCAGTTTCCTATTTGTCTTGGCTGACTATTATTATAGACAGTATTGTGTGATTGTTGAAGAGTTTGTGTGTTTGTATGGGACAAAACTATCCCCAAGATTGTTAAATCTGATATCTATAACAATTTAGTGATTTAATTTTCTTTCGGCTTAATCTCTTTATTCATTAGGGGTCACCAAAGTGTAATGAACCTCCAATTTATTGAGCATATGTCTCCAATTTATCGAGGGGATGCCCTTCCAGCTGTAGTTATTCAATTCTTCTGTACCGCATGTTTTTGGACTGTGGGGGAAACTGGAGCACCCAGAGGAAACCCATGCATCATGGGGAGAACATGCAAACTTCACACAGAAACGCCAACTGACCCAGCTGGGACTCGAACCAGCAATCTTCTTGCTGTGAGGTGACAGTGGTAACCACTGAGCCACCAAGCCACCTTTATTGATATTTGTATGTCTTAAATCATGTGGTTTGTTTGATGTGCTGTTAAATTTCCCAAGAACATCTTCTCAGAAAGCTGAGTTAAAACAATTAAAATATTAAGAGAATTTCCTTTAGAGCTGTCTAAATTAAGTGCTTAACAATGCACAGTATCAATTATACAAATATTATAAAAATCTCTCTACTTACTGTAGGAAATTTACTAAGGCCCAATCCCAATTCTGTTTTTGTACCCCTTGAAACAGAGTGTGAAGAGAAAGGGCTTCAAAATATACCCCTAAGAAATGGGACAGCACTGCAACACCTGCACACATCATCATATGTCATCGCGATCTTTTATATGAGATCAACGATCATGACTGCTGTAGTTATTCTCATTGCGTTTTTTTTTTTGTATTTATCTTCAGGACATCATGTTATCATAACAATATAATGTGGCAATAAGTTCGTAACCGTACTGTGCATTTACACCATGTATAGATTCGTCTAATGTAAACATATGAAAACAACATTACACCAGACACTGTAAAAAGAGTGCCACTAGACTTTTTCTGACAGGGTATTCGAGTGTCATCGAGTGTCAGATGTGAAAGTATGTTGTGGGACTGCTATAGGATTATTGCTATGTTATTATTAGGGATTATAGATAGCAAAATTTATCAATTTTATTTTAACTTTTTTTTTAAGTATGACGTTAAAACATGAACACAGTTATGAATATATTAAAACAAATGCTTGTTGTAAAAATTTGTAACAGTGACAAAAAAATACTAATTTGTGCATCTCCTTATTCCGTGTGCAGCCATGCTGCTGTTGTAGATAGTGTATTCTGGGGAATTTTCTTACCCCTTGGTTTTGAGTGTGGTCCTGAAAAATCTCATTTTCAAGGGCTATCTTCTCCTTTCCCTTAGCCCTACACCTTTACCCTAAAGCGAATTGGGACCCCTTCATGTAAACGTGCAAAAACAAAACAAAACAAAACAGGTAAGCGGAAGGGCTAAGGGGTAGAATTGGGATTGGGCCTAAATATCTTCATGGAGCACAATATTTACTTAATACTCAAATAATTTTTTTTCCATAAAAGTAAAATGTATAATTTTGAACCAAATAATGTATGTAGGTTATTGCAATAAAATTACCAGGTGCGGCACGGTGGCTCATTGGTTAGCATTGTTACTTCACAGCAAGAAGGTTGCTGGTTTAAGCCCCAGGTAAATCACTTGGCATTTCTGTGTGAAGTTTGCATGTTCTCCCCATGTTGGCATGGGTTTCCTCCAGGTGCTCTGGTTCACCCCACAGTCCAAAGACATACAGTATAGGTAAATTGAATAAGCTAAATTGGCCGTAGTGTATCTGTGTGAATGCGAGAGTGTATGGGTGTTTCCCAATGCTGGGTTGCAGCTGGAAAGGCATCCGCTGCATCAAACATATGCTGGATAAGTTGGCGGTTCATTCCGCTGTGGCGACCCCAGATTAATAAAGGGACTAAGCCGAAAAGTAAAAAAAATGAAAGAATGGATAATTTGGCGGTTGATTTTGCTGTGGCAACCCCTAATAAAATAAGGGGAATAAGAAAATAAATGAATGAAAAATATACCCATACAGCACAATCCTGGTTTTGTTGTCCAGTTTCATATTTATTTCAACTTGCATTTTGTGCAGTCTGCTTTCACCTCCACAGAGAGAGATAACAAAATAACAAAATCCCAATAACATGACTTTTAGAAGTCCTTCTAAAAAAGTATCTTAGAAGATAAAAAAAAACTATACAGACATATAGAAAGAGACTAAAAGGCAGTCTACTTTAATCCTGATCCAGAAAAAAGTGTCGCTTTGGTTGGATCGAAGCATAAATGGAAACACTCTGCCGTAAATAGGTTTGCACAGCACTCCTTACGGCAAACTCAAGAAATTAGACTCATTTCACTCCCTGTGTCGAGTGCTTCACTCTGACAGCTCAGCATTTGTGTGGGGAACAAAACAACACGCAGCACGTGAGGCACGGATGACTGACCTTACGGACAATGCCGTCGTCTCGCCTTCCGTCTCCAACTGGCTTTTACTCAAAGGACATTGGAAAGTTTCAACTAGGGCTACAGAGATGTCGGAGAAAGTGTGAGAGCGCAGGATTGACGGAAGAGGTAGTTTCCGATACCTCTGATGTCCCTCTTCCTCTGAATCGATGTGTGCAAAGGAACACTCCTCAGGTCTGGCCCTTGGAGATAAAGACAATGACATTACCAAACAACACACACAGATGATGGCTGTCTGTCTCAGTCAAGTACATATACAGTACAATACATATGTATGGAGCAGTATATGGACTAACCATAGCAAAATTGCACTCGTTGCATGTACTATTGTGCAGAGCCGGAAGTGTGAAGTGGGTGGTGGTACAAGATTACACTGAAGAGCCATTCGGTGGAGGAGAGGAAAACAATAAGCGGAATGGTGAAAAGACAGAAAAGATGGTGAAGGCTTATGGGGTAGATACACCCTGAAGCTGCCCTTTAATCAGATGTTTTTGCTGGTTGCTAGTTGGCTTGTATGGAGAATAGAAGAGGGTGTTTTGCGGGTCTGAGAATAGCATGAGGAAGAGAGGCAGAGATGCTAGCTAATTACCCGCCACTCACAAGTGTTTTAGCATGCTGTAAAGTCGGCGTGAACACATTCCAATAAACTTTGTGGCGAAGTAAAAAAAAAAGGAAAGAAAAACAAAACAAGAGGCCCTTAACTTGTGTTATTTTTCCTGCTTTAACTGTTGTTTGTTTTTTTATTTTATCTGAACAAAGATAGTGTGATTGTGCCAGGCATCCTGGAGAGGAATGCTGGGTGCACTGAGCAGCTTTCCTGTTCCCGTGGCCGTGAAATTGGACTCTTTGCCCCCCTCTTTCCCATTCCTTGTTCCCTCCTGATTTTCACCCTCTATCTCACAAACAGTATTTTCTTGTTTAATTTAACAAGAAATGAGTAATAAATGAAAGCCATTGCCCCAAATCCCGCTGTGCTCATGTTTTTGCACTCAGCTCCCCAGTGAAAGGGCAATTTGCGAAATTATGTGATAGAGTAATTAGATGAAAGCTAGGCTTCAGATTGTTGCTATGCAGCTCCAGTAAGGACAGATCCTGGAATAGCCGAATATTAGGCTGGCATGCTGGGCTCTGGGCTTCATCCTGTTTGTACACAGAACCAGAAAGTGGGAGGGCGCCTCCATCACAGCTCGTAAAAAGCAAACCACAGCACAATGTGCAATCGCCCATTTTTTTCCCTCAATTTTACATGCTGCTCGTGTTCAAAATGAAACTGGAAGGCATAATCACTTTTAATGCAATTAGGCCCCAATTTAGCACCCTCTTCACACACATGTAACAATTCTGGTGGAGGCAACATTCTTGTTTTTGTGTGCGTCTCTGTGTGTGTGTGTGTGTGTGTTTTCTCTCGTACTCGCTGGGAGCACATTTTGCCAAACCTCAACTGTGCTGCATCTTGAGCAGAACCAGGTGTGAAAAACGCTATAACTCATTTCTGCACTCGATGGAGTGAATCGTGCAGAGGACCCTGAGCTGGTTGGACCAGCAGGAGGGGGAACAGGCTGTGTCCTCTTCGGGGAATTGGGCTGAATTTGTTGCCCCATAGTTAGAGGATGGAGTTGGGGGAAGAGAGTTGGCTTTGAGTTGGCCTGCTGATGATTTCCTGGGCAAAATTACAGATGTTCAGCATATGACCTCCTCAAAAATGGAGTGCTTGGAAAGCACAGAGGGGTTTTCAAAAGGCTGGACTTCTCAGTTTTTTGCTGTAAAACAACACTGGCAGGGTGTCAGTTTTTTTTGTTTTTTTTTAAATGTTCGTTTTATTTTATTCTTTTAAGTCAACTTAATGTACTCTTAAATGTGTACCACATTAATCAAAACTTTGCAGAAGCATATTTTGGTGTAAGTGCTTTGTATAGCAAAATAAAAGTGATAAATTGGATTTGTTATGACCAAAATATAAGGTCCCACTTATGAAAAAAAAAGTCTGATAATTGTTGTAGGGATGCAATGAAAATAATATTCTCGACAGAAATTTCTGCATGCACTTGGCTGAAAACTGAAGCTGAAAATGCTTTGTAATAATTATTTATTATATTATTAAATCAAATAAAGTATATTTTGTATGACGTTTAAAAAAAAAATTATTTATACATATTTAAAAAAAAAACAGTGAATAAACTAACCATATTTTATTGATACTACAATTTTATTGACAGTGAACTAGTAAAGAAACGTGTCCTGTCAGCAAATTATTTAAGCTGACTTCGCTTTTTTCTGTGAGCATGTGTGGTTCAAGCATAGATCAGTAGCTACATGTTCACGAGTAGAATATCCACAGAATGAAATATTGAGCTATTTTGAACTTTGATCACAATACATGTGCAAGTTAATCAACTGTGATCTCTGCTGCACTTTTGTCAGTGGCCATTGAAATGAATGGGTTAATAGCACAGCACTCTCCGCAACCAGTGTAAAAGCAGCTTTAAACTAGAAAGTGACTACAGCTGGATGGAGAGTGAAACCAGCATGCTAAACATTGCTGGGCAGTGTAGTCCAGCAAAGCCTATTTGTGGTTAATATTTTTTGTTATTTCTCTTTCAGCCAAAAATCAAAAATACCATTTTTGGTCAATTTTCAGCCGCCAAAATATCAGTGCATCCATACCTACAGTATTTGTATTTCTCAGCATTAGATACAATCCCCAACATTTTCTGTAAGTTAGAATACTGCATGAAGACTTGTACAAAGAGATAAGGTCATGTCACTCATATGACCAAAGCAACTGGATGCCCAGACAGAACTTTTAACAAGTGTTCAGCCAATGCGCCAAGTTATTATTTTAATGAAATATTTTGGATAACTTAAATTGCAAACATTTCAAAGCACAACAATAAATTGTGTATTGTTAAACATATGAATTTGTCTAAGCGATAGTTTCAAATATAATGTTGCAACATGGATTTTAGACTAACAGTGATGTTGCCAGGCATGGTATTTACTTGGTAATCAAAGAATGCCATTGAACTACTTCATGGTAATGCATGGTTAAATGGCATTCTCGTAAACCAATTTTAGGCATGGTAACAGTTAGCCAAGAACTCACTCTGAATGGCCATGTCAAAAGAAAAAAACAAAACAGAAAAAAAACACCCCAGCCATTAAAAGTCAGAGGTCAATCAGGCCTCAGATGCCATTAGCCCATGGTTGTTTATTGCCAAAGCCCTGAGATGTCAGCGCACTGGTCACCCTTGGCAACCCCAGAATGGCACTCTTCATTTGTCCTGGTGGGAAACTCTATGCACAAGTTGTATCTCACCTTTAACACACCAAAGCAAACCTCAAGTGAGCCATGTGCATACACAAATCAAGCAACCACTGTTTGTCACTCCTTAGAAACTCTAAAGCTCTGAGTGTATATTGTTTTTACTTTCTTTCATTCATTTTTAACAAGAGCAGAAAGTCCATGCAGATTAATATTTGCAAATTCAATTTAGCAGCCTAAGGTCGCTGGTTATTTCTTAATTCCATCTAAGTAGCAATGAGTACTGGAGGCGCCACAAAATCGAAATAGCTTCAAGGAATTTTTCAGACAGTTAAACTCAAGCACTGTTGATTTTTGTTTTTGACTCTGTGTGTACTTTTATGCTCTTTCTAAACTGTGTCTTTGCTGTTTGAACATGTTTCATACAGCCAACTGGATCTCTACCTCAGCTGTTGTAACTTTTTTTAGGCTGTGGTGTTTTTATTTGTAAGGACCCATGTTTATTTGTGTATGTTAGACATTTGGAACCAATGACTTAATGCCTTTTATAAAACTTGGTGTCAAAGAAGAGGCAGCTGAGTCAATCTTAGGGCTGTGGCTGCCCATTGAGGCAGGATGCACGCATCCCCCCCTCCCCCTCCCCTACATCTTGTAATGAAAACATCATCAATTACCCCACTGACAGGCCCCTGGGATGTGGGGCAGGCAACTCTTTGGGGCTGGTCTTTGTGGATAGACAGACCCATGCACCCCCACTTCTCACCCCTAGAGAGGGAAAGAGAGAGAGGGTGTAAAAAGACTGTATATCCATCATTGGCAAGACTTCGAGGGTGACAGCATAAAAGGCCTTGGTGTGTCATGGGTAGAATGGATCGAATTGGCAGACTCCACATGGTGCAAGGCGAGGTGGATGGACGCTGCTCTGTCACTGTTGACACGGCCTTTCAAAGGCCATCTGTGCACTGATTGATGAGCACCACATTGGTAAACCTTTTTCTAACGAAGCCCACCATGGCGTCCCCAGCATCAGCTGTACCTTTAGACTGAGGCTTTGGAACAAAGAAAGAACAGTGTTAAACAATGTTTGCTTTATCTTTCTGTGTTGTGACACCGTGGATTGCTTACCTTCCTTTGTTATATTCCAGAAAGGCAGTTACATTTTACTTCATGTAACCTCTGAACTATTGCAGTATAGCAAGTCCACAGCAGAGTCCTACTCTCTAACCAGTCTTCTTCAGTACTCTTAAGAACATGCCAACTTTATAATATTGGCCAACCACTGGTGCAGTCATATACTCAATTGTTTTCCAAAAACTCACAGGTGGGCCTCACCAAATTCCAGCTGTGCAACTTGTTAACATGCATTCCAAGGCAGTTTCATTAGTTCAGTCGTTGTCAGTTAGAGAAAGTTATACTTCGGCCTGCTATATCATAGCTGTATTATATTTCATTATCAGATACTTGTGAAGAGTTAGCAGCTAGCGACTGTTGAGTGTGAGATCATGGTAGGCCTGCATGGTCTCCTGTCTGCACACCAGCATATGACCTGAACGTGAGAAACCATGCAGTCTATCGCTCAGTTCTAGTTGAGTGTAAATCGCTCTAAAATGCTGTGTCAGCATGAACCCCTTAACTTGTTTTTGAAAGAAGCTTGGAACTCAGGTGTGGTGCAAGGTTATCCTATTATCACTCCATTCTGAGCAGTGTGTCTGTCAATGTAATTCAGTTGCCTACTATAGAAATACAGTCTAAAAATCTTGAAATCTGAAACAATCCATTTATCATTCATTGCTGGTGTAGTGTTAGTTTGGTTGTCATTGGGATGGATTTATGAGGCATTTAGGGAGGATGTTAATCAGGGATTATGGTAGGTGCTTGATCCACAATTGCCAGAGCTGGGAAGGGCAGATGACACATGAGGTGACATGAGGACAATGAAAAGAGCAACGATATATAGATGCATCTTTGCAAGTTTACTCATAACATTGCCTCTTTGAATCTTTGTATCTTGTATGTCTTGCATGGTCTGTTCTGTAATGCATCTTAATCTGAGATGTATTGTTGGCCCTAATATATGGTGTTATGCTATGGTCTTGCCAAGAGGTAAAGGTCTATTTGTGCTTTTCGTTGTTGCTATGTGTGGCGATTCAGACCAGGCTTTGCTGATTTACCCTAGCTATGCTGTAATCGTCAGTGCTCAGGGATCTTTCCGCCTGCAGTCAGCAGCTCAATACCTTTTACTTACAGCCACTGCAGAGCATTCCCCCACAGAGCAGAGCTCCAGCAGTCTGTCCCAGATACTCTTGGCTCACTCTGTTTGTGTGTGCATGTGCGCGCTAGTGTATGCCTGATGGATTATATGGCAGCAGAGACGCGGTAATCAGTTTGCACGTTTGCTGAACTAATTTATCAATTCGGTTCCTCCTACTTGTAATCTCAGCCATGCGTGCTGCTCTGAGCTCATTGTGCTTTTCATCTGGGGACAAACAGTTCTTCAGGAGAAAACGGCGCTACCCCCAGGCCACTTGATGGGGCTTTTTTTTTCTCTTCATGAAAGAGTCACAGCACATCAACAGCATAATTGTCTGGCAGTGTGTCTAAATAAAGTATACATGGATAAAAATGCATTTACTAATTTTTGCTTGTTCCAGACACACCTACACTGACACTTTGCATTATCCAATTCCATTTTGTTAGTGAAGTGGGCTAAAACTGAAAAGATGGGCAAGCAGAGTCTATCATTTACTTATTTGGAGAGAGGATAAATTCAATTATTTTATACCATCATGAGTAAGTGCATAAATTGTTTAATGGAACTAGCATGTCCTGTGCACTGAATCTAAGACCCTTTTAAAGTGCCGTTGTCTTTGTTGTCATTGATTTCCCAAGGCAATGAACAAAGGGGAAATGGTCTTCGATACTTAAAACCTCTTAGATTTGTCTTATTTGCCTTAACTTTATCCAGGAACTGGCACATACTCAACTATTGAATAGGATTCTCTCCATTTAGCTCTGATAGTGGATCTTGACCTTTTCCTGCCGCACTGAGTGCATGGTGTTTCCTGTCGCAATAAGGGATGCATGGCTGCATGGGAGCTGCATTGAGAGCACCTGCTGATCCATGTCATCCCCATGGAGATTGCTGCACACAGCCAGGGGATCACTCCCCTTGGTGTGAGGCATCTGCAATGTGTCTCTTGAACCAGACGTGGCCGCATTTCATCAGATTAGATTCAGATGTTAATAGAAATTGTGTGAGATCTCTATGAGAAAGGAAAAGACTGTGGGTCCGACTGCCTTTTTAATTTTTCTTTCTGTTATCAGTTGAGTGTTTCAGCTGTGGTGGTAAAGGAAGCAGACAGAAGTAAGGCGCTGCTCACTTGTTTGTTACGACAGATTAAGTCATTGATTTGTATAAGCTGTGCACCGATGGAGAAGGATCTGTCTTCCGTTCAGAGACAGAGAGAGAGTGAAATAAGAGGTAGAAAAAAGATAAAACATGATCGCAACAGAAAAGGGGAGCAGAAAAGTCTCTGTTCTTTCCTTCAGTCTTCCCACTTTTATCCAGGCAGTGAAATGACATAAGGGAGCAATTGTAAAATACCTTTACCTTCTTTTAACTTTTTTCCAACCGTGACCAGCCCCCCCCCCCCCCCCCCTATCCCCCCAGGCCCTCCATTGAACATTAATTAAAATGGCTAGGGCAAAAGGGTAATTATGATAATAACATAATAATATCACACAGGTTATTAGAATTTTTTGTGGTTCCGAAATTGCTTCCTTTGAGTATCACATTTCAGTGGAATTAGTTAAAGGATAATTTCCTTGAAAGTAAAGGCATTGGAAAGGATTCTTTGGTCAAGGTGCAATATGGTAACCTGATTCTCTTAACATTTAATGCACCATGAGTTCCTGCTCCTGCCACTCGGCCCCCACCTTCAACTAGCCAGTTTTGGCTGCTGGGAAGCAGGAGGGTGGAGTAGCTTGTGTACCGAAGCATGCGTTAATAGCACTGCTTTGCATTTCACTCGCAGCCCTCTTGACAATAGCTAAAACAATCATTTGGGTGTTTATCAGCTTTAAACGATGTTAAGCCACTCTGATTTTGTGTGTCAAGCAATGCCGGTAGCTGGCACTCTCCAAAGTGGGGCCGGTCAAGGTGGCATGTAGCTCCTTGTACGTGATTCTTCCTGACAGACTTCAGATCCAGATCTTCATCCCCACAGATATTAGACTCCCCCGCCAAGTGCCAGCAGCCCACCTCCAGCTGTGGTTGGCGTGGCACGGCACGGTGCAGCTGAATTGCTTTTGAATGTTCCCCCTCAAATAGGCTGTAATTACAAGCTTAAAGAGGTTTAGTGGTCCAGTAAACTACATAATCACCCCTGAATTAGCCCGGGCTCATCAGCCGCAGTCCACCAAGCTCCAGTCAGTGTTTGCAGGCTGGCCCCCTTATTACCGTGTGACTGTGAACAGCAGGTGTGGAACAACACGCATCCCTTTTAAACACAGACTCCCCACCCTTCCAATGGGATCTGTAATGAGACTGAATAAAAGGCTGCCTACACTACTGTCACTGACATTAGATCAACACCTGAATCTGGCTTACCTCATTGCAGTGTCTTTTTTGACTTGAAAGCTATAGGCCACCTCATGAAAAATATAGCTCTGCGCTCTATGTAAATCTATTCAAATACCAGCCACTGTCTTCAAATAAGGTGGCTTACAAATCCGGGTGTCTAGATATGTGTTATTCTGCCTTTTGCCTGTTGCACTTTGCATTTTTAGATGCAAAGCCCTTAGCTCAAATTTGATAATGTTGATTTAACGCATTGTGGAGTTGGAAGTTTATACAGATATGGATTGATCTGATTTGTATTCTGTCCCACACCCGTCCTTTAATTTTAGACTACATTCTGTCCTGAGCTGCCTCCAAACCAAAGTTCCTATTCTCTACCCAGAAGCACTTGTGTTACACCCTCTTTCCCTAAGCCAACAAAAACGTTTTTTTTTTAAACAGTGGATGGCTAATTAAAATGCTGGAAAGCAAATTAAATATCCTCTTTTATCAAAAGTAGAGATTAAAAAAATTGCTTCCAAGGGTGAAATTTCCCCAGCTTTAGCTTGTTGTAGTACAAGGATTTCTAAAAACACTGTGTGTGAATAATTCATGTACCGGCTTTGTGTTGACTTAACTCGCTACAAACTTAGTGGCATTCCCAATGAAGCATTCCCACTTTCTGTGAGCCAGCCAGTCACCAACTCCACCAGGGCGTTTTAAAACCCTGGCCTCCAGTTGTTTTCCAAATCTAAGATCTTTTCCCCCTCCTTTGTTGTTGTCTCATTGGTGAATCAATTGTAGGATGAAACTAGGTTACAGAAGCTTTGCTCTTGTCTGTTCTGTGCTCTCTGTCTCTCTCTTTAGCTTTCCATATGAAGCATGTTTTGTTTTTCCTTAATGAAGGACAAAACTTCATGTTTATGCCTTGTACACAAAAAGGAATGTGAAATGTTTTCTCAAAAATTTGAGGTCAAGACTTGTGTTTTCTTGAGAAATAACACCTTTTTTCCCCCTGATCGTAAATCCACTGCAATCTGTCCCAACGTTTATTTTATGAAATAATCTTATTAAAAAAAATCATAATCTAAATATTACTAATCATACTCATGGACAGTGTTTTGTTGTTACACACAATTATGGTTTCTTACTAGCTCTTTTCTGTATGGCCAAAAATAAAGTGTATTTTGTTATTCAAAGCCTTTAATTTATAGTACTTCTGCCTTGACATTGGAGCCTGTTCATCAAACTAAAATGCAAAACATGTAAACTGGGTATTCATCTGATGAAGATATATTATAGTATGGATTTTTTAAAACTGGCTTAAGTGTGTGTGAATTGGAAAGTGAAAGTGGAGAGATTCAAGCACCACCAGAAAGTAGCATGGCCTATGGAAATCACCCATGGGTGACGCCCCCTCTCCCTGTGGAAAGAGCTGGAAAAAATCCTAGAGGAAACCCTGAAGTCTGTAGTGAAGCAGTAATTGTTCCTCTCCTGCCTATTTTACTGACAAAGACAAGTACATAATTGTCTGGTGAGACGATAATGCTCTTAGCCAAATATCATGGGTAATCCTTCCTCCCTCTGCCTGAGGTTTGGCTGGATGTTGTAGGTGGCCCTATCTGCAGAAGGCCTGAAGCTGAGGCTCTTCAGCAGTTAATGCTAGCAGAGCTTGTGTAGGTTGAGCGCTAAACTTCAGACCTAATCCTGTTTTCTTATGGGCCACAGCAAGAGCAGTGGACACAGCCCACATATGCTTTGGCTGTTTCTGAGATGGGATGTTGAAATGATACTCAGCAGACACCTTGGCCAAAATGGCCCCTGGATCAAGCCTCGGGCATTCCTCAGGGGCAGCTTGGCTTCCATGGGGATTAGCCACGAGGAATATGGAAGTTATGCTGCAGTTTGAGACCTATTTGAAATGAGCACTCAAATACTTACCTTTGAAAGTACCCACTGACCTTAGTTGCCCTTGCAACATATTTAGTATTAAACACCACATTTCTCAGGGAGATGGGCACTTAGTAGAAGCATTATCATATAGAGCCACAAAGATTAATTCTGTGATGCCCCATGTTCAGCACACACTTACTTTATTAAGTTAATCATGTGTGGAAAGCTTCTTTAATCCAAATCACACAGGCTAGAGAGAAATGTTCCTTTAAATAGAACATAACGATAATAACAGTAATGTGGGTAATGAAGGCAGCAGAGTGGGGGAGAGGGTGGTTGTGGCTGATTGTAATTAACTGGTTAAATGGAACACAAAAAAGATGTGTCCACAGCGATTGGGGGAGGATGTGTTCAGTATGTGGCCCTGGCCAACCCTGGGAGTCAATGGGTAAAGAAATACTGTTGGGATTCTGGCTTTTCTTTTTTGTGGGGGAAGCAAAATGATGAAGAAAACCCAGAGATGAAAGGAACTTCCAAAATAGTTCTCCCCTCACAGTGAACCAGAGGATCCTGTCTAAGGACCTGATAAGGAGCGCAGCTGGAGCTCATCCAGACCTCCTCCTCCCTGTTCTACATAGACACAACTCTCCACACAAAGACATAAAGACCAAGAGCACACACCTCTCATGTTTCTGCTCTCATAGTCTGGGTTGTACCTCTCAGCTTTCAGGGTACAGTGCAGTAAATACTGGAATTCTACCCTCTCCCACGGAAAGGTCTCCTGACACAACTTGACTCCTCATATCTTGGCTGTATTCAAAACAGAATTCTCGGCCACCACTCTGAATTGTGGGTAAGGAGAGTCGAGTCAACCGAGGGTTAGGGGGAAAGTCTAAGCTCTGTTTCAAGCAGCAGTCTTCGGTTCAAACAGAGAGAGCACAAGAGAATGGGAGAAACTGTTCACCTCTCTTATCTCACTGATAGGACATGGATGCTATGCTCTTCCCTACCATTCCCTGTCTGAGGGGGCCACAGAAGAAGACCAAGAGGGACTATTGTTGATTCACTGCTAGACACACATACGCACACACATAGATAAGATACATGATGGAGAATTGAGCGCAGGGAGGACATTGCTGGCTTGGTATCCACCAGTGCAGAAAAGGCTGGAAATTCTGATGAAAGGAGTAGTATATTTGGACAAGACGTATCATTAAGATAGGCGAAGGGAAACAGGGAGGATGCGTTGAGATTTTCCATCTGTTCTTTAGGCAGTGTTATTACTTTCTCACTAAAGCATCACGAGACCCTGAGAAAACAATTCTCACCCAGTGTTGCTGCCAAGAGGATTAAAATACTTAGTCACTCTCTGACTATAATAAAATGTGTTGGTTTCTCTGAGTTAAACAAGAATAACAAAAGCACACAGTTTTGAGGCATAGAGATAATTGGGTGTTTGGAGGCCTAGAAAATAGAACAAGATTTCTAAACATATCCAACTCATGAGTTCATGAATATATTATTATTACCAAATGTATTTTTATTTTCAAATACATCAGTAAGTATAGAAAGGATCTATGGGAAGATTGTTGCAATCGACAAACACATTTAGGGATGTCTTGAAAGAGGGGCGTTGACAACAGGCATCAGAGCATGCCTCAAAAAATGTATAGATGAATGGACGGAAGGACAAATTGACAGACAGACAGATAAATAGACAGTTATATAT
>CAIGQZ010000276.1:2540726-2566181 GCA_903798205.1 Danio tinwini
ATATAATATAATATAATATAATATAATATAATATAATATAATATAATTTAATATAATATAACATCTGTCTCAACTAACATAATGTCAGCCGTATAATTTGTCATCTTTTGTAATTGTAAATATGCACTGAACTATTTAATAAACTAAAATAGGGCAGGGTCCAACTTAGAAGTATTTTTGTGTGAGCAGCTATTAATTAAATTGGAAACAAAAATACGTTGTTTTTCTTACATACTACAAGAAATTTATATAAATAGGGCCTTCTGCCTCATTCTTCTCAAATACAGGTGTGGCTACCATGAGGTCATTGTGACAACAAAGGTAAGGCACGTATGGTGGTGTGGGCGGAAGAGCTTGACCCAGTTGGCGTTTGTACAGGAATCCTGTTTGGGTACTTCTGAACGCTCACGGTCGAAGCCACCTGTCAATCACAGAACAGGTCTTTGTATGGGGTTTCCAGGATTTAATGAGAAGTTAGGATAGGATTAGGTTACATTTAAGTTGAGCTGAAACTTGACTGCTCGTTTTCTCCACCCCATTGTGCATTGTTGTAACATTTCGTTTAGTAAAGTTGTCTAACAAGTTGCTTTAGTTGGCAGCCCTCCTCCTACATGTCTTCTTAGAAATGATACTGTACAATGCATTCATCATTCTGTATTCAATGCAATGATATTTAATGTATAAACTGTAGTGTTAGTGACTCCTGTACTTACCCTTACCTTTACTTGTTTGGACACATACAGTAGTTTTGGACTTGTACAATGTAACTGTGAAAGAGATTTCAAAGTAGTGGTTGCAAAATAATCTTGTATGCAAATAATCTAGCGAATGAGAATTTCTTCACAAGGTCTCTGTCCAGTTCTCCATTAAAGAGCTGATCAGCCATCATGCCAGACTTCATTGCAATTGTTTTTCCACAAACACCATTTGTAAAGTTGAACATGACTTACATTCCCATTCAGATGATTTGCTGAACTATAGACTAGGGAAGTAATACATTAATCTATTTTTGAATTTTAGTTGCCATTATATGTTTGATTCGCACAAGCCCTAGCTATCAATGATTATCACCGTTCAAATGACATGCAGTCTTAGGCTGGAATGTTGTTTTCTCACATTTCCAGTCCAGGCCCTGGTTTCACACAAACCTCATCTGTGTGGTTTACAACGATGGACACTGAAAAAATACGATAAGGCATAAAAGAGAGAATCTTAAAATCTACTCTGAAATAGCTGGAGGCGACACTACAATTATAACTTTCTGCATGAAATTATCCACAGTTTGTTCCAATTACCTACAATTGGATCACATGAAAATGACAGAGAGCGACAGGAAAACAGCTCACTTTCTCTGGCAGTACTAGTAAATAAACATGCATTCAGCGACATGAAAGACATTCCTATTTATTATTGCTTGAAAAAAGAGCAGACAACCCGTGGCGCCAACCATTTTTACATTTCTGTTTGTTCGTTTGAAAGCCTTGTTCTCATTATACCTCTAAAAGGATGAATCAGAATCACAATTGACAATATCTTACTTTGCATTGCAGTTAAGTAAAACTAAATTATTTTTAAGTGCTCCTTGCATGCTATATATATATATATATATATATATATATGGCTTAAGCATTTTGTGTGTGTGTGTGTGTTCAATATGTTTTGGTGTGAAGAGTCTGCTATAGTAAATAATGTGTATTTATAAAGCGCATATATGGTGTATGGCCATACACCTAAAGCACTTCTCAATTAAGAGGGGAGTCTTTCCACAGCACCACCAGTGTGCAGCATCCATTTGGATGCAATGGCAACCACAGGACAATGGCGTCAGTGCACTCACCACCCACCAGCTATAGGGGGAGTAGAGAGACAGTGATAGAGCCAATTTGGTGGATGGGGATATTTGGGAGGCCATGATGGGTAAGGGCCAATGGAGGGAATTTGGCCAGGACCCTACTCTTTATGAGAAGTGCCATGGGATTTTTAATGACCGCAGAGAGTCAGGACCTCCGGTTTAACTTCTCATTTGAAAGACGGAGCTCACTAACAGTGTAGTGTCCCCTTCACTATACTGGGGCATTGTGACTCCCATAAACCACAGGTTGAACTCCCCCTGCTGGCCTCACTAACACCACTTCCAACAGCAACCTAGTTTTCCCATGTGGTCTCCCATCCAGGTACTGACCAGGCTTAGCCCTGCTTAGCTTCAGTGACTAACCAGTCTTGGGCTGCAGGGTAATATGGCTATACAGCGATCCATTATTATATCGGTTGATGTTCAACCTAAAGCCAGGTTAAAGCCTTCATCCTTGTTAATCTCTTATGGGTTGCACTAGGTTTATTAATGGGCTTATAGAAGGTCTGAATCTGCAAGCACAAAGATATCCTAAAACAGAAGGTGTCTAGATGCACTTCCTGTAATGGCATAGCTTAATAAGATACTGGTGTTGCACAGAAATGGGAAAAGGTTCATAGCTATGCTTTGAGGGCAATGCAGTGTTCATCTCTTTCTCTCTCGCTAGGTGTAAATGAGTTGTAAACATCTTTCCACACTATACCTCCCATTGAGCCTTACTGCATATTTTTTTAAGAACAGCACATTGTTTACTCTGTCAAGCTTCATACTTGCTACTAATGCTAATATAAATCATGCAAATTGCATTTGTAGATCAAGGTTATAACTTAAAGAACTGGTTTAAAACAGTGTCCATATTGTTACAATTAGCTAACTGGCTAATCATCGAGGAGAATTATCCTATAGCTTTTAAAATAGGAAGAGGTGTATGTCAAGTTTGTGGTCTGTATTCTATGCTAGGCTTTAGATATCCATTTTCTATCATGCATTCATGGCAGCAAGATGACTAGAATAAATTTCAGTGAGGTTGCACGGCACAGCACTCTAATTACTGTTTCTGTTCCCACACTTCACTTAACTTTATAATTGGCTTGCCTTTTTCGCTGCCATTAATTACACGATTTCATATTCCATTAATGACTCTAAGAAAGAGACACACCTCACTTTTCACACTAATTAACAGCTGCTTTGCCACTTTTCCGCACAAACGTGTGAGCAACGTCTCCCTTCTGTACCTCAGACCTTTCTCTTAATAACAAATGTGCTCATTAATTGATTTATTTACAATATTTCTCATGTTGCTTCCTATTGTTTTCTCTCTCTCCCTCTCTAATCAGCACCCCTACCCTTCAGAAGAACAGAAAAAGCAACTGGCACAAGACACCGGGCTCACTATACTACAAGTGAACAACTGGTAAGTCAATTGTACTTTTGTGTTTACATGCAATCAATAGCTTCGCCCCTGGCAAGCGGCTCCTAATGATTTGAATTAATACACTCTCCTCCCCCTGCTTTTACTCGCCCCTCCCATCAGTCTCCCACTTATCGCCTCATCTCCCTTCAAATCAATTCACCCAAAGGGATATTGCCGCCAGGATTTTTCCGACATTTTTCTTTTTGTTCGCTCATTCAAATACGATTCCATGTGAGAGTAGCTAACCTTGTGCCTCTCTGAACTCTCTCTTCAAACCCTCTGTGCCCTGCACTGCTGTGATGCAGGACTCTTTATCTACACCTAACCAGCTATTATTTTCACAGTTTCCACCATCGAAAGTCTGCAAAGTTTGACAGGGCCTTTGCTCGGGTGTGTTTGTTATCAGAGATGGCTATCAGCACATACTTACTGTTATTAGCCGTGTCTAATGAAGGACCTGAGATAGGGAGTAGGGAGGTGAAACCGAACACAGGAGGGAACGTTTGATGTAAGAATATAAAGACCAACCTTTGCCACATATTTCTTCTCAAGAACTTTGCCAGGCCCTCACATGAATTTCTGGTCGCAAGCTTTCTCGCTTGTTCTCTAAGTATCAGGGATTGATATAGCTGAAGATCTGATTACATGCTCTAATCCATTTTGCTGAATAAACGGGTCTTGATGTAGGCGCTTCCAACAAGGCACAGGTTGCTTGACTTAAAAAAATGCATTCAGATGACTAATCACAAATTATTAATTATTTCACTGAGGCAATCAGTAGCTTAATCATTCATAAATCATTCATGAATCTACTTTTAGTAACAAAAGGAGAGCAGTACAGACTAGATCCCTATATATAACCACATATGGATAGTATGAGTAAACAAGTAGCGACACGTAGGCTCAGTAGTTAGCACTGTCGCTACACAGCAAGAAGGTCGTTGGTTCGAGTCCCGGCTGGGTCAGTTGGCAATTCTGTGTGGAGTTTGCATGTTCTCTCCGTGTTCACGTGGGTTTCCTTCGAGTGTGTATGGGTGTTTCCCAGGGCCATCCGCTGTGTGAAACATATACTGGATAAGTTGTCGGTTCATTCTGCTGTGGCGACCCCTGATGAATAATAGGACTAAAGGCTGATTTATATTTCTGTGTCAAGTGATCGGTGTGACCCACAGCCTGCCTTGCGTGTAGTCGTACATTTATATTTCTGTGCACTGTTTGTGTTGCTCTGCAATAACACTTCCGAACCGCTTGCTTGTATTAGGTTTTTATGTTCCTCTGTGTCAAGTTTCTTCACAGGTGTTTTGCTTTTTCTAAATGTGTTAAATATCAATCACTCTATCAGTCTCGCAGCTCTCAGCACTGTCCACGCTCATCAGCGCTACCAAGTCGATCAATCACAGAGCTTTCACTATGCACCGTTGTGACATGTGGTTAAATTTTTTTGAGCGTCGGCCATGGCGAGGGCTATGCAACCATGCGAAGGCTGTGCCGGACCATACGCCTGCACTTGATGCAGAAGTATAAATCAGCCTTAATCCGAAGGAAAATGAATGAGTGAATGAATGATAAAAACAAGTATGAATACACTGAATGTAATATTCGAGCAGTTGTCATCGCAATAAGTTGGCAACTCTAAAAATGGTTTGAACAACAGTCATGTCATTTCACTTTATTTGATAGCCACAATTATCGTAGAAACTGACCATTTCAGCTCCTGTAGATAAGTGGTATGGAATGCAATGTTATAATTAATTTAGTTTGTAAATTAAAAACATTAAATAATTATTAATTAAATAGTTCTACATTAACAGTGTTTAAATATTTTGATTTCCGAAAGCAAATGCTTTCATCGTAAAACACACAGTGATGAACATAGTATGTTTAACATTCGATGGGTTACACCTCTGTATCCTGATTATGTAACATTATTATTCCATCAGGCTTCTCAAGCTTATTAACAAACCATCTCATGCTATGTACACCAGATGCTAGGAGAGCGAGAGAGATAGGAGACGTATTAAAGCCCATTACACAAAATGTAATTTCTGACAACATAATCCTTACCATTGTTCAGTTCGGTACCTTGGAGACAACTGGTGACTGAGAATGAGGATTCATTTACAAAAGTGGCCTATCAGGGGGACACAGACTGACGGACATGAGGAAATCTTGTTGGGGTTATCAATTTCTGTGACCTCACAACAACCCATGGGAGATCAATCCTTTCAGCTATATTAGTTAGCACAGAACGCACAGACAATTACTTCACACACTGTATTCTGCACGTCCTGTACTACCCTAGCACTCTGGCTGTAGGGACAGCGTTTGACATATGTTGGCAAAAACCTGTATTTGAGGGAGAAGGAGCACCTGTCTGAGCAAGTGTGTAAGCGATGAGCCAAAGGTGGTCACTTTAAGCAGCATTAGCCACTAAACCCTGCATGCTGGGATCTTGCTGCCAGCTTGTGTGCATCAGTGCGGATGTGTGTAAGGGCGCAGATGACGTGAAAAGTGTGTATGAAAACCGAGGGCGAGACAGACACTCAACACATTAGGGGTTGGAGAGTAGGATCTGTTGTTTCATAGACCCATGGTCATGCTTGGAAGGATGCTCACCATTGGGTGTCTCCATGGCAACCCCTGGTGATGTTACCTCCTGACCTGCTGATTTTTAGAGGCAGTCTTCCTAGCTGTGATTCTATTGCTCAGACTACGCAATGCACAGAGTGAATATAGCTTCGCTTAAAATATATGTCCACTCTAGCAGAGATGCATATAAATTGAATCCAATTAGCATTCAAGTCCATATCACAGCAAAACATAAAGAAAAATCCTGATTAGTAGACTCGAGAGCAAACATGTGGAAGCATGACACCAAACAAACAGCTACCAGATTGAGTTAAACAAGAGATAAACTGAAAACGATGGCTTCCTTAAGCCTTGCTTCCATAGACTTGTTAACACACATGTACATGTCCATTATTAATGAGGACTTGGAGAATCCACGAGCTGAAGATTAAATAAAAAATGCTAAAGGCCGTGCGGGGTGCGGATCACTCATGAATTATTGGCACTAACATAACGTGAGGGACTGCTGCAAATCTGGGTCCACATTTCAACAATCGACCCACGTGTTTGTGCGTCGTTAAGTCAACAAGCATTCAGAGTATTTGAAGAAATCTGGACGATATGCAATAGATGTACACTTAGTCACACCCTTATGGACACCCTTACGCACACATGAGCACAGACGCATGCGCGCCCGCGGACACGCATGAGCTCACAGAGACAGCCTAAGACACAGTGAGCGAATGTGGCATTGAGGAGGAGATGTGGATTGACTGTGAGATCTATTTTTGGAGGGAGATGTCAGAGCTTTGAAAGCAATTATGTACAGATGCATAATAATGCGGAGGTACAGTCTGTTGTTCACCAAATGCAAAACTTCAATGGGGGATAACGAAAAAGGAAAGATACGGAGAGAGAAAGAAAAGTTTCAGCCTTTGACGATAAGAGGAAGCATTCTCAGAACACTCCATAAAGATCAGTGATGTAAAATCAATGGGCGGGTCATCAGGTTTCACGTGTTGCCCATTCTTCCCTTCCTGACGGAATTTAATAATCCCCTTTAAAGATGCTGTTTAAACCTTAGGGATGGATTGTTTTGTCAATAAGGCGGCTTTTATGAAAGTCTTAAAAGCATGGAGTGAAGTGTGGCGGGGCTACTTTAGAGAAACAGCGTCCACACACCCTGGATCAGGTTTCTGCGCCTGAGAGAGAAAAAAAAAAAAAGAAAGAGCGAGAGCAAAATAAAGAGAGAGAACTGGATGACTGGCATGCTTCACTTCTCTGACAGCCAAGCCCGCCCATGTCAAGAGAAGTTGAAACTTGTTCAAGAAAAGCTCTGGATGATTGCTCTCTGTGCTCTTCGTGTGTAGTATCTGGCATGGTTCTTTTAGCTTGGGGGAAAATGTGACCCCTGACCCAGTAGGTATCTTGGAGAGGTGATATGCAACATTTTTACACATACAAAAGCTATCGTTGTGGTATCACAGTTGTCTCACGTAGACCACAATTAGATTTAAATGAAATGCAAACAGACTTGTTTGAGAACAAAGATTGCAGTATAGTAGATGCTCACAATAGTATATGCCAAACGTTTCTCATCAAACTATATTTACAACACAAATTCGATAGCCTCTATTTGTTGCAATAGAAGTGTGTATTCCAAAAAAATCTCAGATTTTCTTTCTATGTTTTTACAATGTTTGCCCATATGAAACAATTAGGATTTGTACATTTATTTTATTCCAATTAATTTCAAAGACAAATCAATACTTCATTAGAAGACTCCATTAGTTACCCAAGAGCAACATTTGAGCAGTAGAATTTTCCTTATATGTGTAAGTGTTTCATGATATATCTGCTGTACATGCAAAGTGATTGCTTATACTGAGCATTCTTGGGAATCTGAGAGTGTCACTGTGCATGCATATGTATAAATGTGAGTTGTGTAAGTGTGTGCGCAAACAAGAGCAGCCCAAAGGACGTGAGCAGGTCTGGGTGAGATGAGCCATAGCCCATGTCCCGGAGCGGCCTTCACACAGCCTTCCTGTCAAGGTGCTTTAGCATGAATATCCGTGGCCTTTCAACAAAATACCAACACACCCTGGGGTCAAACCGCCAAACAAAAGACATATTTACACCAGCGAGACACAGGCATGCGGCCCAAACTACACCCTCAAAATCCCCCCGCTACATCAGGCAAAGATGGCGACATAGTGAAGAGCTCAACTCCATGAAGCTGGGTGGATATAAGGATTGTTTGCCTTTCTGCACAGTTGGGCTCAGTCTGTTCTCAAGTGTTTGCTAACAATTCTGCCATACTGGAATTTCAGCACTTGCTCAGACCTGATCTCTGTGTTGTGTCAACAGCAGACAAGTTGGAGTGGTTCTGTGTGCGTGCATGTGTGTGTTTAGTCATGTGTAGTCACTGGTAATGTGTGTTGGACTGCGTGTGCATATGTGTGCACGTGCAAACGATATGAGCTTCGTTAAAATAGCTTCTTTGTCTCAGAGAATGTGTCTCGATATGTGTGCACGGATGGCTCTTTGGCTGCAAGTTGTTGTAGGATATGTTTGTCTCTATACATGCATTCGTACAGAGTCTGTGAACCATACAAGGGTGCACCCCCCTCTTTCTCTCCCTCTGTCTTACATCATAACAGGCCCCAGGCACTGCCTGCATTTTTTCTTCTTTTCTGTACTTTTTTATCATCTCTTTTGTGGCAAAATATAAATATGACAGACGGAGGGTGGATCGGCACTAGAGCATATTGGTTATGTTTATAAATCTAGGAACAGATTGGACCGCTGATTAGCGAGCCGACCACTGATTAGCTAATGAGCTTTTAGCATTACAGTGATTGCAAGGTCATGCTGAACTTCACCCCTCCAACAACAACCACAAAAAATAAGCATGATAGAATCAACAACACATCTATACATTTAACGTATTATGAATAAACTGAAACAATATATTTGCCATATTACTTTCCTTAAGAATGCTAAGAGTGAAATTTTAGAAATTAGCTTCACCAAATCAAACTGCTGTCATGTTTAGACAAACCAAACTTTTGTCTTACTTTCTATTTTTGGATTTTACATTTCTTGACATATTTCTTGCAACACCTTACATTGCCTAATAAATATCATGCTACATAAATATACCATACCATGGTACTGTATATACCAGAATACATGATCTGAAACCAGAATGATAATGCCACAGTAGGTTTTTGTAATTGAAGTGACAAAACCTGTCAAACAACAAATCGTAAGCTTCCATTTATGTTAGTTATTATTGACCTTATTCTTGAGACCGGAAGTCTCAAACCAAAAAGATTCAAATGGCTGCACCTACTCATACCCGAAGAATAAGGTGAATACCACAAGTTAAGTTTGCTTTTTATTTAGTACATGGTTGGTAATGTGTCAGATCTTGTGTAAGGTCTTGTATGTGTGTCAATAGAACTGGTGGTGCCAGCACACAGTGCATGGCAGAGACCACTGCAGTGACAGGTAGACTGAGGACCCATTAAACCTGCAGCCATGATGTCATTTCCTTTCTAATGGGCCTTGTGTTGCCACACACGGCTGCCAGTTAATGTTGCAACACTGTACGGTTGTTTGTTTACATGTTTGCCTGGACAGAGAGGCAGTGCCCTCTGGCCTAGCGATTGCCTACGGCATCAGGCTACGTGAAGAGCCCTCCGAGATAGACGACAGCATGGAATGGAAAGCGTTCCAATGTTGTGTTTGTGAAGTGGGCATGTGATGGTGCCCTCCCTCACTGATGTATTATTGCTCTCTTTCTCGTGCTCTCTCTGGATTGGGTGGGGAATCAGAAGAGAGCAGGCAGGCCACGTTCATGCCAAGAATGACCTCATAGTCCCCGACTCCAGAGGAGTGGGGAACTGTCTCTGAAGCATATCCAGCACCTCGCAGCAGTTGCACAGCACTTTGTTTTTCTGTGGTTGTTTTAATGCCGCAACAGAGGTTGATCACTGCAATGGTCTCCCGTTGCCTCAAGCTGGAGATTATTTTGGGTTGAAGTCTACATGCATGATTTTGGCTGTTTTGTTATTTTGCACAAGTGGCAGTGACCACTGCTGCACCCCTTTTTTTCTCACAGACTGGCTATGTGTTTATAAAGTGTGTTCCTCGGCCCCCAGGCTGTGGCCCCACTCTTTAAAAGAGGCTTTAGAGGGGACTTCACAGCTCTGTTAATGGAAAGGTTTCGACTTTGTTTGGTGAGAGAGGCTTGTGGGGGTGCACTGAGGTTGAGTTTGCTGAAGTAATAGCCAGCCTCTGTTGGAGGGGGGCTGATGCACCAGGGATTAAACTAGTCCCTACTTGAGATTTCCCCTTTACATCTCCTCTGTTTTCTTTTAGCAGGCGCTTTTGCTCTGCTAGAGTGGCCAGGTAATCCTGGTAATCAAGAAAGTAAGGATTCTCTGGCCATGTACATGTTGCAAAAAAAAAAAAAACTGCATAAAAATACAGCAAAAATTGTGAATCAGTGAAGAAAAATACCAGATTTTACACCACAGATGAGCTGCCATTGTTTTAAAGAAAATCATGATACTGTATTTCCAGTTAATTTGCCAAAGAACTGAAGAAAAGTGTGTCATCCACCTTTAAGTCCGGGACACACCAAGCTGATGGTCGGCTGTTGGGCAGCATCAGTCCAGTTAGTTTGTTTGGTGTGTTTCATATATCACCTGTCATCTGGCTGACGTTGAAGCAAGTTGGCCCGATTCAGCATGTACCCATCAAGTATTTTTTTGTTTAGTTTTTAAAAGATGTCTAATAGATGTCTAAACACAGTCGTCCTGGCTAAAACAAGGCTAGATTTGGGCTGTCTATGAAAATCTAATAGACGTCTAGAAATAGGCCAAAACTAGTCATCAAATAAACAGAAATGAATAACTACACATAAAGTCTGTCTAATCTGTCTATTTAAAGACTAGTCTAGTTTTGGGCTATTCTTAGATGTCTAATAGATTTTCACTGACAGCCCAAGTTTAGCCTTGTTTTAGCCAAGCTGTCTACGTTTAGATGTCTATTAGACATCTATTAAACACAAAATTGTTTGCTGGGAAGAATCAGCATCAGCCGTTAGTGAAAGAAAGCACTCTGATTGGTTATTCTGCAACAAATCAGAGATCTAGAACTAAAACTCGTAACCAAGTGGCGTAATCGAACAAATTATTCAAGTCAAGAGAGAAAACAAAGAAGATTGTCAAATATGTGAAAAATATGAATTATTAAATGATTAGACATAAAATGGTACTAAATGCTGCATTGTTTATGGTTTGTATGTGCACATCATAACTTCCGGTTGCTCTTTGTAGAATGAGAAAACAGGCTACTGTCCCCTGCAGGTGCAGAACCAGTGCCTGCTGTTCATTTGAGGTGTTCATGACCAACTTTTTGGTGCAATGTAGATTTTGTCAGCGCTAGTTCTTTGGCTTCAGCTTGGTGTGTCCCTACCTTTATATGTGGCATGTGCATGGCTGATGCTTAAGCCTGGTTTGTACTTCTGCATCGAGTGATTGGCGTGACCCAGGGTGCATGCAATGCGCTTTGCCGTTCATTTATACTTCTGCAAGCTGTTTGTGTTGCTTTGCAATAACAATGTTAGCTGGCAGTGACGTTTTTATGTTCCTCTGTGTCGAGTTTCTTCGCTGGTGTTGGTGTTCGCCTTAATGTACAAGTAGCTCAAATTCGCTCATTTTGAGGCGGGAACCAGCAGACGTAGGACGGCGAGGGCTATGCGACCACGCACAGGCTGCACCGGAGAAGTGTAAATCAGCCTTTATTCAGTCCTAGCAGAGTGGGGGCTTCTTATAGGATTCCACCATTGCAGGCCAGGTTCTAGGAGGGGGGAGTGTTATTAAGAATGTGAAAAAAGTGAGAACGCCAGGAATATGCAGTGCGAGGGACAGATGAGGGGTGTGATGTGGCTGAATGGAATTGTCTAAGGTGAGAGATGCAAACGGGTGTTGGAAGTTTGTTCTTTATCTACACCCTGTTGGCCCTTGTCTGTCTCTAGCAACAGAAGATATTAACACCACTCTTCTAGGCCTAGGTTGCTGTGCACTGATTAAAAGGAGTGTGTAAATGTATGCGTGTGTGCGAGAGCGGGTGGATTGGCTGGGGCAGGAGTGTAAATGGAATTTGTGCAGCAAACAGCTGGACTAGTTTATTTAAACACAAGCAGGCCATAGCGACTGACCCCAAACTGACTCTTTGAGAGGAGGAGCCGAGATGGACTTTCATGACTTAGGTTGAGATGAGATGTTCGTATTAATGACATTTACGTGGAAAAATTCCAACTTGTGAAGTACTAATTGCTTAGGTAAATGGATCTTTAGATAATAATGTTGGTTTCACCAGAAAGGTCTTGTTGCGTGATTAGGTAGTTGAATAGCAGTTGCAATCTAAGGGTGGCACAGCTACTTTAAATATGAAATTTGACAGTGTAAAAGTTGGATATTTTTTCTTAGAATACACTTTAAATTACAATGTAGATTGGGTCTACTCTACTTTAATTTTACTTTGTAGCTATATGATGATACAATTTATAATCACTCACTTACTATCTTTCGGCTAAGTCACTGATTAATCAGAGCTCACCACATGAAAATGAACCACCAATTACCCTGGTATATGTTTTATGTGGCAGATGGCCTTCCATCCACAACAATTTCTAAATTTATTTCTAATTTAATTTTATTAGATTAATAATTATTTATTTCTAGTTTCATTTAAATTAATTACTGAAATGATTATTATTAATTTAAATTTGGCACCAAAATTGTGGGTCTTTTGAATAAATGAAAACATAATCTCAAATATTTGGCATTAAACATTAATTTATTACCCATTAAACTGTGTTTTAAAAAGCTACTCTTCTACTAAACTGATAAAGGTGTCTTAATTTTAATCTATCATTATGCTGAACCCATAGCATCTATTAGATGTTTTCTTTTAATGCATTTTTTGTATTGCTGGAGATTCCTGTAGAGCCACAGATGCAGATCTGAATCATCAGATCATTCTATTCCATTGGTAATACTGATATGCCTGTTTGTGGGTTTTTAATATACATGTAAATGTAGCTGAGTGTGTTGAAATGTGATTTCATGAGTGAATTTGGTCCTCCGTAGTCAAGCATGCACCCCCTCAAACAGTTTACATCTGAGAGAGAGGGAACGAGCAAACGAAGGGGCATTTCTGAGAAAAATGGCACACTTCATATGCATTTAGATAGACATACTGAAATATAACCTTTTGTATCTTCAATCCAGATCTTTCCAGCAACACTTATTAAATTATTCCCTAATTGGTCACGCAACAAAGGCAGCTGATGAAAAAGACAATTTCTTGCTTTTAATTGGCCATTTCACGTGCCGTCCGTGCTACACCTGTGCGTTTGTAATGAGAGTGGGATATTAGCAAAGGCCCTGGCAGACCCGACAGAGATCAGATCGGCTGTCAGTGAAATCAGGAATGAGCAATAGTGCTCCAATGTGTTATGAAACATTCACTAACAAAATGAGAAGAACCAAACTAGCCTCTATTAAGATCCATTTTAGCTCATAAACACCCTTATTTAAATATTTTTTTCCTCATCCGTTTAGTGAGACTCTGTATTTTTCACCTTCCTTTTTTACCCTACTTTGGTGGTGCCACTAGTGGCATTTTGCTTTAAAATAACCCCCCATTGTCCCGAGCTGGGCTCAATAGTTGGCTTCATTGTGTGCCTATGGGAAGCAGAAACTGAACAGGCCATAAACGCAGTCCTATAGCAAGGAGAGGTCGAGCAAAGGTGAACTTTTACTCCTAATGGAGGCTCCAGCTTTAGCCTGGCCCGTATGGCTCTCTGCTCCTTTTGATTGCCTTCTTAACCGTCAGCGCCAGGGCGTCCGCCTGCCTCACAGAACAGAGCATGACCATTCTTTCTCTTTTTCCTCACACTCCTACCCCCCTTTCCTCAACCCCACCACCTCTCCATCCCCCTGCCTGGTATTGTGTAGCACTTGTCCTTTGTTCCAGCTTTTGCCGCATCTGGCCTTAGATATAAGGAAGAACGGGAGAGGAAGCTTAAGATACCTTTAAAAAAAGAAAGAACGGGCATTTCCACAAAAAAGCAAGCAGAAAAAAGGCAGAAAGAGAGCGAGTGAGCGAGGGAGGAAAATCCAAACAGCAGAGGTCAGCAGATAGACAACAGTGCCCCCCCTTTGACCCTAGCCTGAGATGAAGGCAGTAAAAGGAATGCCTAGTCTAAGACTCCCCCTGCTCTGCAGCCCACTGCTGGTGATAAAACTCCAGACATTCTCTCATTTGATGGTGCACTGCCATGTCAGTACATTCCTCCCCAATCTTTTTTTTGTGTTTTTTTTTCAGTCTTTAGGTGATGTCGTTGAGTGATATTGGTGACAAATGTATAAGGAAAGTTTTGGTCTCTGGTAACATACACTTTATGTAACAAAAAAAAAGCTTTAAAGCTTTACACCACAAAAGCCTTTTCAGTACAGTAATATTACCATGGGGTGAAGATGATGAATGCCTAAAAGTTACCTTAATACAAAGGTAAATTCAAAAAGAACCACCTGGAGGGACTTAAACAACACTGTTCAATAGTTATTTTTCATTTTAATTGCAATCATGATAAAAACAAAAAAAAAATAATAATAAAATTAATGAAATATTAATAATCATTAAGTAATAATAATAATTATTAATCATATTCTGACAATATTTTCCAAACTGTAGACAGTTTGTGGTTTTAACTGTGGCTCACACAACCCAAATTGTGAATTGTAAACAAAATAATCAGAATTATCCATTTTATAATTGAGAAGCATGAAGCTTAGCAGATGCCTCATTGAACATTTTTCGTCTCCCAAGTTTTGCTCTCTCTTTATTTCTCCTTTTCTTGTTCTCTCCCTTCACCCCAAGCACTCCTCCCTTGCTTTTTCTCAGCCTGAAAAGAGGAGCAGAGCTATTGTTTCCTTAAAAGTCTACTAATTCCCCCCTCAAAGGATGAAATGGAAGTGTCCAACTGTGGTAACAGCAGGAGGACATAAATCAAGTTGGAACCTCTGAGCTTAGTCTCCTAGAGGTGACCAGGGTCACAGGGTCACTAGAGGGGATTTGGGCACAATAAGGCCAGAGCACTGCAGTGTATGGTGCAAGTAGGTTAGGGTCAGAAGCTATAAAGGCCAGATATGTTTTTATCCAAAATGTTATGCACAATATGCTGTGCATGCAGTTGTTTATTCAGTGAGGTAAAAAACATTCCTCATTTAAGTCACTGTTTCATTATTCTCCCTCTAGGGAGACACAAGGAAAAAGAAAACACGACTTTTATTGGTGCTCTTAGACAATGCAACACTTTTTCTGTTAGCAAACATTTCCTAAACACGTTAATTCCTGCGGTGCATATCAACTGTGTTACATCTGGCATCAGAATTCGAATCTTTCAGTGGTTTAAAATAATGTTCATAAAAAAAGGAAAAGGAGTCTCTTAAACTGCACTGAGAAAAACACCACTTTCTTCAAAGCGCTTTTGTGCACTTTGCTTAGCAGGCGATATATATTAAGCAAGCGCAAGTTTGTACAAGTCATAATCTTTGTGAACATTTCTGTGTTATGGAACAACTCTCCTGACACTCCCACTGGAGTACTAAAGGATTAGAGCAAAAATCCCCCAATTACCCATCTGATTAGTTATCTGGGCTGATCTGGACAGCAGCAGGCTTGGACGTGACTGCGTTTACACACAGCACAAACACCAAAAGTCAGTTTTGAATCAAATGTTACATCTTTTTGTTTTGTTTTTTTTTACAGGTTCATTAACGCAAGAAGAAGAATAGTGCAGCCCATGATCGACCAATCCAACCGAGCAGGCAAGTCCCCCATAGTTTCTGTATTCAAGTCCCGCAGGCGAAAGCCCCCTGCAAGCCATGCACCCGGAGGCCCACCTGCCGGTAAATACTTAGCCCAGCCTGGATGTCAACCATGATTGACCACTAAAATCCATCCAATTAACCCAAAGCACTAATCATGCTGACTTGGGCGCTACATAACCCAATGACAAAGAGAAGCAAGCAAATGTACAATGGGTTATAGCATTGAAACAATAACTACAGCTGGATTATTTTACTTTTTAAACTCATTATCCTACAAAGGCTAAGTGGAGAACAATTTGATCAAGTAAAGATATGAATCTATTTTTTTTCTCCTTTTTCTGTGGCCATGTTTGTCTCCCAGCACAGTTCTTTCTGCTAGTGAGCAGTGCCCCTGGTGCATGGCTTGTTGTGGACTGCTGTAAAGTTTATTACCTGTAATAGGGTTCAGGGGGCAGGGTTGCATTAGGGACTCAGTAAAGTTCAAAAGCATTCAGTGGGGTTGAGCTGTTGCTTTTGACCAAATAACCTCCCCAGCACACACGCACACACACACGTTCAAAAGCTTGAACACACACGGTAAGTATATCTCTATTAGCTTGTATGGGGAAAAAACACATTTTTTAATAGACAGTTTCACCAAGTGTCTAAAAATGTTTCCCGTGCCTATAGGATATAGGATTAGTTCTTTGATCCCAGTGCTTAAGCTTCATTGGGCATGTTCTGTCAAGTGTTGTATCTCTCACGAAACCCCAAGAAACTGTGCGAAATGCCCCAGTCTGCATGTACGTTAACAGATGATGTTTCTCCTGCTACTGAAACTTAATTAAAAACACTAATTGACCACTCTTCATTTCCCCCACATTCCCTCACCATGCTTTCCTGCAGTAAGTCAAGGAGCTCCCTACAACCCAGATGGTCAACCCATGGGAGGCTTCGTGATGGACGGCCAACAGCACATGGGAATCAGACCACCTGGTAAGACCTTGGCGTGTCTTCTCCTCTGACATCTCCCACCTTCCCACAACCCCCCAACTACATCCTTCTGAATTTTACACTGAGATTCTTGGCTAGCACAGGTGTGGTCCAATACATTACAACCCCTTTTGTCCCTTTAAAGTTTTCATTTTTGCTTTCAAATACCCATCTTTCCAGAATTTGCTGTGCATTCTGAATCTAAGCCTATTCTACCCTGTGCAACTGGTCACTGTTGCTAACCACTCATCCCCTCCCACCTCACAAGTTAAGCTGCAGGATTTGCCCAAAGCCAGGCTTCCTTCCAACCTTTAGCCTTTGAATGCATTATTTACTTGTTTGTTTACTTATATTGTCTTATTTGTACCATATGGTGTTTCTTCTCTTTTCTTTTAATAAACGGGGATTTGTGCTTTTGTTTCTTGAACTCCTGTCTCTGAGCCATGGTCTGTTTATTTTCTCATCTTTCGGCATCTTCTTCTTCGATTGTTTTCTCTCCTTCTAGGGCCTATGAGTGGGATGGGAATGAATATGGGCATGGAGGGACAGTGGCACTACATGTAACCTTCTAGTTAACCAATCGCAAAGCAATGGGGGAAGTAAGTACAAAAGCAGGGTCACCAAGCATCCTTGAATTGTCATGTTTTCAGCAATTAATTTGATTTGCTTTTGCAAAAAAATAAATAAATAAAATAAAAATGGGAGACAACTGTCTTTTGAACTGTACAACACGCTGCTTTTTTCTGCTTATCAATACTAATATTTCCTGGTCCTGTGGGTGAAAATCTTTGAGCAAGGTGTTTATGTGCTGTGTAATCCATGCCTCTTTTATTTCTGCACATTTCTGGCCATGTTACTAAACAGTGCGTAGAGTCATATAGAAAGGGGAAAATAAGTGTGGGCGAGTGAGAGAGACAGACGAGAAGGAATAGCTGTGTGGGGAAGGAGGCAAATGGAGGGTGGGGGGATTGAGATTGGGGTTTTGGTCGGAGAAGGGGAGGGGTGTGTTACCATAGCAACAGACTGATTGGCAAAATGTAAGCAGTCTGCAGCAGTGCAAGGAGAGAAAAGTGCATGTCCCCAAAGTGTCATAAATCTGTCTCCCTACAGTTGATGCATGAGTTACATTTATACACCAACCTGCAAGGCAACGCACAAAGAATCGCTCTCTCACCCCACAGCCAAACACATAGCCACACATTTGAAAATTATGTCAGCCTTGCATGGAATTTTTAGGTGGAGCTGGTTTTATCGACCCTGACTTGGTCCACTATTTTCTTGTCTGTCTTTCCTAATAGGATTACTAATGGCAAAGGCAGGGGAGATGAAGAAGTGCAAAATGGAGGTGTGCACAGCAGGGTACACAGCTTAGTCCAGCCTAATTGACTATATCCAAATTAAATATGCCATCACAAGCGGTGTGACAAATGGATTTGACTTATTCGGTATACAAAAATAGCAATCATTATTAATGCAGCCAAGCACAGAATGCCTCTGTTGTCAAAGATACTCTCGACTTCACTTTCTTTAACGACGAGACACAGGATGATAACACAAGCTCTGTGCTTTAAAACGTCACGTCCCCGCTTTGTGTGCATGTCTAAACACTGAGAGTGTTTCCCAGTGTCCAAATGGCTGCTTACAGCAGCTGCTGTAGTTCCCAGAAGACACAAGAGAAACCTGCTTTAAACAGCCTCAATTTGCTTGCCGAATTCTGTAATTGGGCCGCGTGTGGAATCTTAGATGAGATGGGTTGAGGGGAAAAAGAGAGCAAGAGAGAGGGGGAAATGAGGAAGGAAAAAGAGGCAGAGTGTGACAGAAATATGTCGCCATGGTAAAGAAATGCCTGGTCTTTATGGCTTCATCACTGAAATATCCTAGCTTGTCTAATTTAAATATTGTTACTATAGTTTCTAGGTCAATTAAATATAAGTGATGTGTTTTATACTTTGCGACCAATTAAATTAATAGGTTATTACAAAAAAAAAAACGTTATCTTATTTGATTAAGAGACCAAGGCTTCATTATATTTTATAAGCAATTTTCATTAGTTGAGGAATTCTCCTCAAGGCGAGATTAAGCAGTTATTTGCTGGGAAGTCCCAAGTCTTGAAATTAAGGTGTTCCACGCAGTCACACTGCAACATTACTTAAAACCAAAGCCAATTAAACCTACTTAGCAAAGCGTTATGCTTTCTGCCCATGACGATTATAGAGCTTATAGCTCTCCGAAACAATACACCTGTCAGCGTGGATAAAGCCTAGCTACTCAAGCAGAAGAGGGTGAGCCTTTGATAAGCGAGGGAAAGACTGTTTTATGACCATTTTCCCCATACCGCTCTTTGTGTTTCTTCAACAAAATTAGCCAAGGGTGGCCAAAATTTTTTCATTTTAATTTCAAGACAATAGTAAATGCAGAGAGCATTAATTATGGGCATATGGACAAAAATGTTGCCCTCCCCGTCCATACTTGAACGCAGCTGGTATGCTTTGGTGAGCTGGAAGCTCTGCTGGAGACTCCTTTGTCTGAAATTTCATTCCTCCCATTCATTAAGCAGAAGTTTGTTAACCTTTTGCAGGGTCAAGGTACCCATTTTTCTGCTCTGAACTTTTACTTTTAAAGGGGGAAAGGGTCTTCAGGGATTTGCCTGCTGTATTGTGTATGTTAAACATCCCCTGTTGATTCGGTCCCATAGCACCTCTGAAAATAGACAGGCAAGGAACTCAATGTATTGATTGACTTATTAAGTGAAAAACCACATTTGCAATGTGTGCCCTTTTCACATCCGAGCATTGCTTTTCTGATAGAGTGGATGTTTTCCTATCTCGCCAAGCAGCGTTTTCAAGGATTGAAATCAAATAGAGCTGATGACCCCTCAAAAGCTTGGGTCAGGCCTTTTAGTAGTAAATAATTGCAGGGGCATACAGATTACCACTTCACATGCTAGTACAAAACAACGACCATTCTGAGGCTGAAGCCTAAAAACATAGAAACAGAGCAACAACAAAAGGGCTTTTTATTTGTACCCCTTTGAACCTGAGCTTGATTTGTTGCTCTGTATTGCTGCTGTCACAGGGTTAGTGGCCTTTCTGCTCATGGCACGTGCACGCACCCAGGTGAGGCCTCTCAAATGACGGCCTTTGTAAATTTTCACCTTTCGTCTTTAATTTAAGCACAATGGTGGCGTTTCTCTGAGGGGCTCTCAGAGCGAGCCACAGACATTTGCTCATTGTGTTTAAAGTGAGATAAGTGAGGGGAGAACATAGAATAAAGGCATGGCTTATTCTACCTCATTTGTCATTGTTGTGGCTTCCTCTGGCATACAGACTTGGCCAGTGCTTAGGACACAGCACAGTCTATTTCCACCTACCAGCCATTTAGTGTTAGATTTCACATTGGTATGTATTGGTATTACAGTATTTGAAAATCACAACTTTTCCTAGAATATGATTAAAAGGTTAATCAGAGAGTAGATGCATAAATGTCTGTCCTGTAATGAGTCAATTTTATAATATAGGCACATCATAGTGACTTATTGAGCGGTGGGCTAATAATATATAGATTTCATCATAGTGTTGATCTCCTAGATGAACATAAAATGTGCAAATAAAGCATAACAACAGCTATATATCGACCTTCTGGTTGACCTTAGAGAGGGACAACCTTCCGGATGACTAGTCGGGTATGAATGTGGCAGATTCCAGACCTGATGGATATGGCATTGAGTACAGATCCCTAGTGCAGGGAGCAGCAAAGTGCCGTGTTCAGGCCAGTGAGTTAGTCCCTAGAGAGCCACCCTGTCCCACTACACAGATTCCTCTTCTAGTCTCTTTCCATGCATTGCAGAGGACAGTCCTCTCATACATGCACATGGCTCATACGCTTTCTGCTGCTGTAAATGCAAAGTGAAACATTCCTTGTAAAGGAAACTTTTGGCTTGATGACCTCTCAAAACATAATACAGATGCTGCCAAAACTGACTCTCTGACTAAAGGTTCAACAGTAATCGCTATAATCTTCTCTGTTTATTTCTTTCCTAGGACTACAGAGCATGCCAGGGGATTACCTGTCACACAGTGGCCCGGTGGCGATGGCAATGGGGCAACCAGGCTACAGTGCTTCCCAGATGCCCCACCACCCTGCTCAGTTGCGGCACGGCCCTCCTATGCGTTCATACATCCCTGGACACCTCCATCACCCGGCGATGTTAATGCACGGAGGACCGCCTCACCCTGCCATGCCCATGTCAGCCTCTAGCCCCCCTATGTTCAATCCAGGAGACCCAACAATGGGAGGACAATACATGGACATCCATGCCCAGTAATTTACTAAAACGGACTCTTTAAATGACTGCAATGGACAGACGAGGATGCTGCGATTGGTTTTTTTGGGGCTTGCAAAGCACCAATTACATACTGACTTTTTTACAGAGACTAAGGATCTTGCATCTTGGCTACAGTTTTGGACCAAGAAAGAAGCCAATTTCTGTAAACTCTGAGACACTTTAAAAGGAGGTGCCCTTTGCATAGATGCAAAAAGAGAAAGAAAATTTGAATTTATTACTATATCAGCCTCTAAAGGGGAGGGATGAGGACATACTGTATACTGTTGTAAAACTGCATTGGACTTTCATAAGAACTGGGAAAAAAGTATTGTAAATGCTATCGTATTGTTCTGCATATTATGTTGTTTCTAATAGATTTTTTAAAAAAGGATGTGAACTTTTTTCTTTCCACACTATGTGTGTGCCATCTCCATAAACTTTTGGCCTCCTTCATAAATCACTTTGCGTTTAAACCAGAAAAAGAAAAAATATATGTGAATAAATCAATAATTCATTGAATACATGTTTGCCAGGTCAATTTTTTCTTGTCCTGTAAGGAAGCGGATATTCCATGACCCGTCTTGGCCTTAGAAAGAAACTGAGTGTTATCTACCTGTCTGAGCCACATCGTCCTGCCTTTGGGAGGTCTCCATTTTACATTCCCAGTGTGTACAACAGAACTGCGCCCATATCATCAAAGGAATCAATGAAAATTATTTTCACTTACTTTTACTGGATGTGTGAGACACTGAATGTGAAGAACAAGCCTGTGTGAGGAATTGTGTGTGTGTGTGTGTGTGTGTGTGTGTGTGTGTGTGTGTGTGTGTAAAGCCAACCCATCAAACTTTCAGAGTTCAAATTATTTGGTAATTGGGATTCATAATGGCTTTTGATTAAGCCAACCTGTTTGAGGGATATGGGTTTAACATGTTGCTATCACTTGTTTATACACATTCATTTATACACTGTAAATTAATAAATATTGTGTAAAAAGAGGAGAACATAAGATATATATATATATATATATATATATATATATATATATATATATATATTACATTTTACATAGAACTGTTGTTTATTTCTTCCATATCTTACTTTTATTGTATATAACATTGTGTAATACTGTATTTAATATAACACTACATTTAAAACTTTTTATTTTCCATTTTTTTCCTTCTGCTACTGAACAAGAGTGTAGCATTTAAATTAACTAAAATGTTTATTATTTGTGCAGAATTACACAATTTCCTCGAGAATCCACAGATACAAAGGTCCATATATATATATATAAGGTCCTCATTTGTTTATTTGTTGTAATTATTGTATAATTTAAAATAATTATTATATTTTTTTGGTTCATGTTTCTACATTCATATCTTCATTTTAAATGAAACCTCTAATCTATTTTTCCAAACTATTCCACTTATTTATAATTTTTTTTTTTTGTGATATGATTGAGAAAATAAAACCATAGCCTACCTTTTGATGACGCTTGAATCAAACTTCATGGCTCTATAAACCATTCATAGATTCAGCCAAGGATTCATTTGAGACATTTTAAGGCTTCAGGTTTATCTCACCTAAAAATCCTTGGGTCACGCCTTTCACTGCAGCGTCCATAGAGCAATTAAGTTCTGAATAACACAAATGAACAGGTTATTTGAAAGTTGCACGTAATTACATTATTTTTTGTAGGCTAATTAATTATAATAACACAAGTTACAAGAACGCGGTAATATGAGCTGTGAACATGAAGCCCTAATGGACAAGGTGAGTAATAATTATCAAAAGGATACATACAATAAGACTGAAATGACATTTTTCTAAAATGCTGCACGTTCAACTTTCGAAGGCTTGCTAATGTGCAACAAATGTGCGGCCTGCTAGAAAGAGGCTCAAACAGGGGGCTAGATGAGGTGGAGGGACGGATAAAGGAAGAATTATCCCCCGTTTAGCATTAAAATTCATTTAGATAAAATTGCCACAAACACTTAAATGGGAAGATTAGTTCCCCCTCACGCCTTATTTCACTCACTCAATGGCTCCGTCAAGAGCGCTTGAAACGGCATTATCTAGACGACGGCTGTTTCCCAGCTACCCGCTAAAACCAAACGCTTAAATAATTCTGAACTAGACACAGCTAGGCTAATCGAAATGTATGTTTAGGGGACGATAGATTCGGTAAGGAAATGTTGTATTCACGTGGGAATTCTGAGATACGTACCCAGCTTGTAACTAAAGGGTGACGCCAGGTTAAACTAGACCTACACTCCCATAATAAATCAATAAGTTCCCTTTTTTTCCAAACCCGTTCTTGAGTTTTCTATTGCCATTGTGTTTTTATTACCTTCTCTTCGCTGAATGTTTTGCTCTCAAGCAACGTTGAACACTGGCGACGCTTTAATAACACCGTTTCAGCTCCTCAGATCTGAATTCCTCCACCGTTCGCCATTCGGTGCTCTGGAGACACGGGCAGAGATAAATCCCATGTTTGACTGCCATCTTTAGGGGATCTGGAAAACTGTCCTTAAGGGAGAGTGTATATTTAATTAATGTTTGATGTTTATCGAGATACTTGATAATTATCAAAACAAGTCGGTTACTAAAATTATGTTGGCTATATATATAAAAAAATAATAATTTTATTATGGTAAATGAAAGATGCTACAATAAATGTGATGATTTTCACAGTTTATATGACTATTATTATTACAATACAGTTTACTTTTTAATCCTATTAATAAACAATATGTAGGTCTATATGTAGTAGCTAATTTTGTATTTTATTTTTTGATGCACCTTGTTGTTGCTGTTGTAATTATTTTAATGTGTAGAGTTGAATGTGTACGCTAACAGTAAAACATATTGCGTTTAGTTTACTGCTCAATACACAGCTAAACCTTTCATCACAGGAGCAAAATGTTGGTAAATGTGTAATTTATCCGAACTCTAATGCTAGTTAAAATTGGTTTTCTGTATGTGTTCTGTAGTTTGCCATGGGTAAGCAGTAAGTTTCATAATGAGCGTTTCGTGGCCTTTGCAAATGAACACGGTTATTGATTTTCTTCATTTATCCGCAGTCAAAGACACGTAATGACGACGCCTTTTCCATCTGTTGTTTAAGAAGAAAGAAGAAAGCTTTTATCTGACTTTGACCACATACTGAACTCTGTGAGTAATGACTAAAAGAAATTTGTTCCATAAGCACAGAGGTGCCCAAACAGGACTTTCTGCCTCCCATAAAGAGTAGCACAGGCTGTGCTGTTGCATGTTTCTGTCATCTGTACTCTGTATTCAAGCAGTTTTGCTTCGGTTTGAAAACTTTCACAAAGGGTCGTGTGTCTTCGCAGTAGCAGTGGCAGATGCAAATGTGGTCCACTCTCCATTAACTGGCCATGTTTGAGAGGGTTATGTCCACTCTGCATGAAGTGTGTGTTTGCATCAGTGACTTTTTGTATGTTGGTATCGCTGAGACAATACATTATGCCAAAATGTAGTTTGTTTGTTTTTTTTTTTTTTTTTTTTTTTTTTGCAAATGTAAACAAGGCTTAAATTACCACAACAACAATAAAAATAAATGTAGGCATAAATATGTCAGTAAGTTAATAATCATTTTTCTTTATTTCAAGCATTTACAATGCAATAATTAACTTATTTTAATTCTGGCCACTGAAAGCAACAGTATTCAAATTATTTTATTGATATTATATTTATATTATTTATGTTTACAACATGTGTTAATATGCAAATCCTATGTTATTATAGAATATTTCCGAATCAAATAATTTTGATAACTTAAACATTTCGGCTAATATCATATAGGCCAACCCCAATAACAAACATATACACAATAACCTAAATAAATGAACAGTCTAGTTGATTTATATAAAATTGCAAGACCAATAAGCAGAATTGCGAGAAGTCGGTGCCTGTGTCTGAATGAAAGTGTAATTTTGTTTCACTGACGTCTCAAGCGTGTTACCACATACAATAATGTTATGTGGCAGCTGGTGGACTACTAGAGAGAAGTCTGGAGAGAAGAGATGGAGTATCCAAAACTGCAGGGCCATTTTGGATGTCATCTGTTTCCTTGGTGACTTCGCACACCCCTGAAAGCCCCTGGGCACCAGGATTGTTGGAGAGAAACGCGCTATTTTCTGCACTATCATCTATCACTGTCACCACGTAATGATTCCCCTCGCAGCTCCTTATTGATGTTTGTAATTGCATTATCTCATAAGGGGGTGATCAATGAAAGCGGGCTGCATTCGGGGGTCAGAGGATGCAGGATTGCTTTCTTGTCCGTTAGATTCAATGAGCGCTTATTATACAGCTTCGTTCTCAACAATTAAGGAGTAGCCTATATATATATATATATATATATATATATATATATATATATATATAT